>JAAGNO010022037.1:41407-56570 GCA_033439905.1 Ceryle rudis
TGGTACTTTCTTGCCGGGCTCTGCTGACTGGGGCAAAAGCAATTGAACAAAAGAAAATCAAAACCAGTTCCTGTTTCGCACAGAATTTTTAGGTAACAGTGCCAGATCCTGACAAGGATATGTTGGGGCTATCTGTGCATGCACACCTATTTTAAATGATACTAGATAAACTATAATAAAATAAATCCCCAAATAAACTGACAGTAATGTTCAGATAGGAATTCAGAGTTAGACAGTGATATGTTTTAGAATATATTACTTTACAACCTGGATTAAACTGAACATATACTCAGCTGAAAGATGTTCATACTTAATAATTCACTATTAAGTATGAATGTGTTATCATATTATTGAAAATTATTCAGTGCAGATGTACTGCAGCATTTTCTTCCAGAAGGGTTCACATAGGCTCCTGCCCAGAGATTTTCAGAGTGCTCTTTTTTCCAGTTCCTTTTTGACAAACAAGAGCATGATCATCATTGCTTTGTACCTTGTTTCAAGCCAGATCTTGACTCAGTTTCTCTCCTCATACTCAACCACCTCCACTTCCTTGTTTGACTTAATTCTCTGAGTCTACATTTTATCCCTTTTCAACTTCTATTTACTTTTGTTTCCAAGCTTGAATGTGTACATTTCCTGCCTACACACCACACAGATGGTGAAATACTTCACTCTATGAAGTATTTCTATACTATATCTATATATCTATAACAGTATATCTACTGTTGCCCCTCTGTCCAGACATGTACATTTCAATGAAGAGCAGTTATGATGGGAAGAAATAAGGCTAAAGAACCAGAGTGTGTAGAGCACGTGGACAACTGTATTAGAGATCTCTCAGGTGATGGGAGGAAAATACTTTAAAATCTCAGTTTTTCACAGAGAAAGGAAAAACTCGTTAACAAAAAATGCATTCACTTAGATATACCTGTCAGCGACCAAGCATAGATAGGAAATAGTAATGCATGGACATAAACAGGAGCAAAGCCTCAAAAATGCAGGAATTGTTTGAATGTTCATTTGAAAATTATAGCTAACTGCTCTAATGTGTACTCAGAGAAAAAATAATCATCATACCTGCCAGCACTTAAACAAGAGGTTATATTGACACTGCTAAAATAGTTTCTTCTAAGTTTGGTTTTGGGAAGGGGAAGAGACATAGGAAATTTTTTATTTGCCTGGTTTTTTACATAGCAAGACCTAACTTGATCCTGGGTAAAACGTCAGCCCTACTGAAACTGTGTCAGGGATGTACCTGGATCCCAAAGGCATCAAATCTTAATTGAGAAGAAACAACTTCACAGTGTTCGGTTCAGGTATGTCAGCAAGATTCAAACTCTGGGGAATAAGGAATATTTTCTTTCAAATGCAAATCTACGTGTAACAGGTAAAGTTTTGATGAGAAACCTCTCCTGCCATTCAGTGCATGTTTCCAGCAGCAAATTGGTAATTTTCCTGTATTGCCTTTTGGGACAGTTTGGGTTTATATTCATACAGACAAGTAGAGAACGGATGCTTGTTGACTAACAAGACTGGAAATCACAGCAAAGCTACCATTAATTCCCTGCTGTTTTAAATGGGACTCAGACAATAAAGGGCAAAGTATTCAGCGTGACAGACTTTTTGTCTGTGGAGAGGACTGACCTGTGGAGCATAGTGATACTGCTGCAGTGCTAAATCTGCACTGATAGGCAGGCAGGGCACAGTCTGGGAAAAGGACCGAAAGCAATGGGAATGAGAAACACTGAGAAAATTTGCCAAGCTTGGACTGTTTTTGTAATACCTAAAAAAGTTAGAACTAAAAAATGTTTTTATTGCACAAAAAAAATGTGACCCTCTGCTCTGGTTTTCAAGGACTGAAATTGGTACATGGCCAGAAGTGGATATTTAAGCTCCTTCACAACAGGTATTCAAGGAGGCAGTTATGTACCTAAGAAATGCAGAAGCCTGTAGGTTTTTATTGTAGCTGATGAAATGGGTTTCAAGAATAATATTTGGGTATAGGGTACATGAGCGAAGTAATTTGAAATCCAAATGTAACATGCTTGACATGAAGACATGTAGTTCAGTGACAGCCCCAGGGCAAATATAAAAGAGAATCCTTCAGCACGGGAGAAAACATAGGGAAGACTCAAGAAGAATTATAAGATGTTTTCCCCAGGAGAAGCATTTAACACATTATCACTGTAGATTTACAGGAGTTTAAATTATTAGTAGGAATGATAATGCAGAGAAGTCATCAGAGAGTTGTAAAGAAAGCAGAATGATCTATGTGATCTTTTCTGTTTCTGCCATTCATTATTTTGAAGCAACACGAAATAGCTGAAAGTTCTCTCTCTTGATTAGGGTCAGAGGTTTATCTAATTATAGAACCATAGAATTATAGAATCATTTAGTTGGAAAAGACCTTTAAGACCATTGAGTCCAACCATTATGAATGATTATGAATTATGAATAACTGTGCCTCAGATGAAACATCACAAACAATGATCAAAGCTGAGATATTCAATAAAAATGGCCTCTGTGGATGTCCTATTTGATCTGCATATTTTCAAATTAAAAAAAAAAAGCGCTAAACTCTGCTGGGATTCATTCCTAAGCCTTCATGTTTAACAAGGTTGCCCTCTAAAGCCATTGATGTATTCCTGCCTATGAAAAACAAACACTTTCCTGAAAACAAATACGCACACTGAGTAATGCTTCCAGAGCCTCTTAGGAATCAGAAATTGTGGATTGAGTCAAATCGATAAGTAGATGCACCCTAAACTCATCTTCAACTGAATTGAACTGGAATCCTCATACACCTTGCCAACATCTGTGTAAGTATCTCCTATAAAGCATACATCAGCCTATGAGCTGGCAGACGTGATTGAACTGAATGTAATTTTGTGGTGCACAGAGCCAGCTCTCTCCTTTTTTCCTATGTCACTGATCCTGTTGCTGCCTGATAAGCAAATTAAATTTCTCACAGTTGCTAGGTAAAACATGTAATTAGCATTCTAGTACACTAAATTGCTGTCAGCCCACTCCACCAGTGTGAGAGCTAGGAATACTCAACTAATAAAGGATGCTTCTGACACTGACTTTGGACCGTCCCTACAATTAAACTGTTACGCATCTATTTCACAGTGGTCGTATAAAAGCTGTGCTATAATTCAGAAGACAAAAGCCTGGTAAATGAGAGATTTAATGGGAAGTAGTGGTAAAGGTGTTTTACCCTTGGACAGTGTCTTTCTTTAACAAATGAGGAACAGCAAAAGAAATCCTGTGAAGGCAGGGACTGAAATTGTACAGGTACTAAGGCTCATCATGAAAGATAATACTAACCCTTCAGAAACTCTCATAAGATAATACAGCTTTTTACAAGGTAACAAAACAGGAACTCACCAGTTATGATTTCAGAACATTACTCTATTTCTCAAGACTTAAAGACTTTACTGGAAGATAGCTCCTGGGAATTACTCCAGTTTAAGAAACAGTAACTCATTTCCCTCCTGCCACTGTTGCTTGTTTTTGTATTGCAATAGCAAGTGACATTTGTATTTTGGATGACAATGCTGAGAAATATGTTACAAGGAAAAAGAAACATACTTAGACAATGTATGTTAAAAACTAGGAGCAGCAAGACTGATGTCAGTAAATACTTAAATTGTTCCATTTGAGTGTTGCTAAAGGTTTATGGAATTCTCTTCCAGCTGACCATTGTGGAGCACTTAAATCACCTGATGACTTTGTAGAAACACAAGTGCAAAACAGATCAATCGGGCCAATCGGATTCTGCTTTCCCGATTACTATGCATTAAAGATGAATCTATCCTAAAGCCTGACAGGAGATTTAGCAAACCTTGCATTAGCAAATACATGTCCAGTATTCTTTTTGACTCCTATTATACTAGTTTAACAATTATTAACTATTCCCACTCTCACATAAGGAAAAACGATTTAATTATTCATGCTGACAGGTTAGGCTGTAATCAAAACCAGTTTGCTGCCCTTAAGGGTGAGGAACCAAAAGGTCCTTATTGCAGCTATATTAAACATACTATTAAAAAGAAGAAATCAATACTTTCTTTCAATTGCACAAGCTTTATTTAAATGGTAGAAGCATTTGTTTGAAAATAAATTTAGTGCTGGCTATTAATGTTATACTGTAGCCAGCACAACTCCTATTAATAGTAGGACAAGTTGATCTTATTACAATCACCTAAGATCCAATCTACCAAATAATCATATTTTACAAAGTATTTCAAGAGTACTTTAAAACACTGGGGAGTTCAGAAAAGTAACATGTACTCTATAAGTTCCAGTCTTTGGACATACTAGAGCTTGAAAATCGGACAGTTAAACCCTGTAATTAAATGCTACGGAAGCTAGTGGATGCTAATGGATTTATGAGTTCCCTCCATTTGAATAGCACATTGGGCCCCTCTAACTGCTTCCCAGAGGAAACCATCCCTTGAGGTTAAGCAAAGCATGTGCACCCTCACCTAAATATCTGATAAAAAATACAAGCAATTAGCAATGAAGCAATTAGCTTTCAACTTCAGAAAGTAAAATTAGAAAGTTACTTGCAATTCTGATAGAAAACATAGAAATCAGATATATTTGCAAGTACCTACAAAACGGGAAAAATCAGAAGTTAAAGCAAAAGCTTTTCTTTACAAGATTCAGTAAGAATGACAGGAAGGTTTTTGTAATGTCATAGCTAGATGGTGTTCAGGTTCAAGATGAG
The DNA here is from genome assembly GCA_033439905.1 of Ceryle rudis. Lineage (NCBI taxonomy): Eukaryota > Metazoa > Chordata > Aves > Coraciiformes > Cerylidae > Ceryle > Ceryle rudis. The sequence goes on from JAAGNO010022037.1 coordinate 46,140, forward strand.
TCACCAATAGAATAGTCCTTATTGAAATAAATATTCAACAAGTTCAGCCTGTAATTTCTGAAGGGAACAGACCAACATATAGAAAAGCTACTATAGTAACCAACTGAAATCATACAAGAAAGGGACCACCGTTTTCAGAAGCATGAAGCTCTTCTGATAGAGGAACAGAAAGATGGAAATGAAAAGGAAGATTAGGCTGCATTTTACATTTCAAGCATTTATTCTGTATTTACCATTTTTTTTTTCAGATAACAAAAAATCTGATTGTAATGCAACTGCCCTATCCGTTACAAACAAAAAAAAAAAGTGGAAGTCTTTGTTTAATGATGATATTGGTTTAGGACTTCATGACATTTTTAGGATGGAAACTGGAAGTATAGAAGGGTTATACCCTACATAAGCACAAAATTACCTCCAACTTCAATGGTGTGAAATTAACTTGGTATCTGTGACATACTGTCTACAAGTTTGATGGCCTAGGCTCTTACTGCTCCATAACAACATGGTAAGAGCAAATTACCAGATGTACCACAGTGACAAACATCTGCTCATTAGCAAAGGTTACTATTTTGCCAGGGAAGACAACCACTTAAAATGAAGCATTCTTTATGCTGGAGGACTGAGAACCACAGCAGCGTTATGTTTTTTCAGATCTCCAAATTAGTACACATTTTTGTCATGTCAGCTTCTACATCTGTTTAAATGTTGCAAACATTTATGAATATTAATTACCATTTGTTCCAGAAGAGCTGCAAATCAGTTAATTAGGAACCTGTCATCATGTTTATATTGTCTAAAGGAAAATACAAACCACAACAGAATATGAAATTAAGCTGAAGTTTAGTCTACAATCATCATTTATAATTAGATATATTGGTTACTCAGAGCCATCACATAACATGAGGTGACTTTTTTTTTCTACTGGTCATAATTTGATTTAATAAATAAATACAAGAGCTGAACCATATATCATAACATTTCATATATTGAGTGGGCCAGTTTTGGACTCTCAGCTCAAGGAGGCCGGCAACTTCAGAAGGTGCTGAATTTAACAATCTGAGAATTACGGAGAATGAAACCCTAAAATCAGCAATAAAAATAAATTACCCATAAATAAATGATATACTGACAAATAATAAAGGCTTAACTGGCAAATATTTAACATTGGAAATTTCCTTCCTATATACCTTCTTCCAATATTTATTAAGCTAATCATTTCAGTGTTGGATGAATGCAAATTGCTTTTTCTCCATAGCCAGTTAATTTTGTCTCTAAACAATGAAATCTCTTTGCCGATTCACATCATTCATTTTCTGGATCATTCATATACTCTAGCCATCAATTATGATTTACATTCTTCCCTCACGGTTTGGGGAGAATGTAGCATATTTTAATTGGCAGCACAAGTGTAACAAAAGGTCCTGTGAACTATTTGCCTGACTTTGACCCTTCTGTAAGTATCATGTATTAAAAAGAGGCTCTACAGAAAGGCTCGGTTATAGCCAAATGTTGTTTTCGGTTATAGCCAAATGTTGTTTTCATTAATATTCTAAGATCCAGAAGTTTTACCTGTGAACCAGACTCCTCCTAGTTTTTAAGATTTCTCACTGAAGAAAGCACATCATTTAAGTCTTAATCAATGGGTATAAAACCCCACAACTTAGCAGTGCCTTTATTAAGTATCAGTCTTAGTTAACGCTGAACTCAGTAATGGTATTTCAGTGCAGAGGAGAAAATTACTTGCATGAGGGACAAACTTGTAAGTAACACTGAAATGCAAACCTCTCTAGTATGGAAAGTGGTGAAAGAGACAAAGATAGCCACCAAGAACAAATATATTTCACTACACAATCATCCAAACATAGGTAGCTTTTTGACTATTAATTTAACTATTTTAACTATTTTTTAACTATTTCTATTAATTCTCAATTAAAAGTCATATGCATTAAATTTCAACATTGTCAGAAAAGCCTGAAAACACTTCCAAAGCTTCCATGCAGCTGACCGCTAACACTCCAACGTCTGAAATTTTACACATTGCTTCCTGAGAAGTATCTGCATGTAAATTTTACATCACTTTTCCCACTTTCATGTAAATGAAATAACGGAAGGGATGTAAGTCAAAATAAAGGTTAATTCCCTCTCTCACACATTTTACCTCTTTTATGACTATTATGTTTAACAGAATAGGGTGTTTCCCCATGAGTTAAAGCCCAATTTAAGTTAATGACTGCTTTCTCATTTTTGGGGGCCATCAAGTCTCAGCTCAGTGGTCATCAATCCCCAGGAAATGCCTGGTTCCAGAAATCATTATTGCTTAATTGAAAGGATAGCAACCAACACAGCAGAAAACATATAGCCTTCTACTGGGAATGTATGAAGTACAGGCTCACATTCAGGATCTCTTTTCTTCCATACCCTCAGATCAGGAGTTGAGAACAACCTGGGAGGGCAAATAAATCTGAGGATACAAAGAGCTTCGGCAACAAACCAGCAGGTCATAAATAAAATCCCCCCACAAATGCCAAGCGGTTTTGTTTTTCTTTTCTCTCTTTCTTTTTTTTTTTTTTTTAATCATTATTCACCCTGACATGAATCCTAATTAAAATTTTACACAGTGTGTCTTTTAATTAGCCGTGGCTGGAGTGGTGAAAGCTATCAATATTTAGCAGGATAATTGTACGAAATGACTTTTCAAAAATGAACAGCAGGCATGAATCCACTCAACAGCAGGGGGTTATTCAGACACACACTGTGCAAGATGGGGTGCCTCAGATAATGTGTGAGAGATAATAATGCACACAGGGAGTGACACATGCTGCCATATTTTGTGCTTCATTGGTTTTCTGCAAACAGCATTTGGCTCTTGTTGCACTCAGGACATCAGGGTTCACGCAAGATTCAAGCTGGTGATTTTTATCTTTACGTTGTTGATGTATTTTATCTTAAATAGAAGGATGTGTTTAATAACACTACACACAAACAAGAGACTGAGACACAGCTCCATGTATGACCTAGTTTGATTATACTTTTCAGAGGCTAACAATGAACAAGATCAAGAACAGAGGCTTGTTTTCTTCCTTCCTGTTTGTTTTTTTTTTTTTTTAAAGAAAAGAAAAAGAAAAAGAAAGAGAAAGAGAAAAAGAAAGAGAAAGAGAGAGAGAAAGAGAAAGAGAGAGAAAGAGAAAGAGAAAGAGAGAGAAAGAGAAAGAGAAAATAGAAAAAAAAAAAAAAAAAAAAGAAAAAGAAAAAAAGCCTTGCCCACCTGGGCAGAATACAAAGCAGTAAATTAATTTCTGTTTTTCACATGCATGGAGTAAATGTACCCAGCTTTATTTTAAAACAGATTTGTAACTGTTCACTTCTCACATAATCTCTCTTCTTACTATCACAAAAGAACCAGCACAGGCAAATTGTAACGTGATGTGCTTGCTATGTGACAGCAAAAAAAGGCAGGAAACACCTGCAAATGTTTCCCACATGCACCAAGGAAATGTTCAGTAATATCACATAAAATGTGTGCTTGCAGAGTGCAAGCAGTCTGTGGCACAAGGTCCTTGAGGGACTATGTACTCAAGAGTAAGAACACAAATCCCAACACAAAAATTCCCTGCATAGAGAGACAGATATGAATCCCAAACGGGGGTACCGGTGTGCACGTGCAGGTGAAATGTACGCAAGAATCAGCTGTTTAGTTTTAAAAGATGTCAATGAGCGTGTCTCTACCAGTGGCCTAAACAACGTCTCTTGCTTTACCATCATGGTAAAGAGGATTCTCTCAGCTCCATGTGATTCCCTCATCTCTTTGCAACTAGGCAGGTAGAGCTGAACAGTGGTGTATGTCTAAGGCTCTTAGTAACACTAGAATTAAATGCAAAGGGACAAACTAGCACTGAAATTTCTGCTCATCAGTAAGGTGGTAGGTGGATGAGTGAAAACTGCATGGATTCTGTACAAGATGATGGTAACTGTGTGATTTCAGCACACAAAAACCTCACAGTGCCACAGACCCCTAAAATGCACTTAACTTTGGTTTGCCCTGGCCTTCTCTTTTCGTCTCTTCTTTCGCAGTGGGAAACAAATAGAAATAGCCTGGGCGCACAATGCAGTAACAGCAGAAACATAACTATATCTTAGATACGACACACAATGCAGCATCAACTGCATCCAAGTCTTTCCCATAATTCTTTACAGCCAAATAAGCTATAAAACTCAGAGACCAAGACATACAGCCACATTGTTTATCATCTCAATGCACCGCGTACCAGCAACAGAACAATTATAAAGCTGCTAATGGAATTAGATTGACAGAAACATGACAGGTTTACAAAGCGAGACCAGTAAGACAGACTTTTTTCACAACTTAACAGAAGTGTAAAGCACTACGGTTTACAGCACAGCAGCCATTTGCAGGGCTATACCACTGATGAATTACCCTTCACAGGCTCTGTGAAAAAGTCCTGTGAAACTACAGAAGTCCCTCTGTGGAATGAGTTCAATGACTACTGGATTGGGCTTCCAAATTAAGTTTGTATGCAAGCCTGGGAATTCCAGATCTTGTTCTCAATGCTGCAGGAGATTTGTTGAGTGACCAGCCAGTTCATTTCACCTTTCTGTGCCTTAGCTTCAGTTTAAACTGAGAATCACAGCAGTTTTTACAACCTCCACTGAGTAACAGTTGTAAATCTCTCTCAAATTCCTGGGAGGTGGTACACTGGTGCTAAGTATTTTTAACACTAAACACATTACCACATACAAAGTTGGCACTTAATGGTTAAGTAAGAAAGATAGGCATAAAGTACCCACAGAAGCAGAAACAACAACAACAACAAAAAGTTAAAACCCAAGACAACTGATTTACCCAACTACTGTTGAATAACTAAACCAGCTAAACATGAATCAGATCACAATCAGAATTTGCTTTATCAAACAAAAAAAAAAGGACAAAATATTTGAAAAATCTTCAGAAAGGAAGGATAATAAGCCACTTCTTTAAATTTTACTGACCTAACAATACCTTCATTTCCATTATTTTCTGTATGTAATGCACATATTGTAGACAGCTAATTGTGTACTGTGCAATAGAGCAGATAAAGAATGAAATGTGTCCCAGCAGTAGTGACTCCAGAATGAAGAAAAAACAAAGTAAGTACAGTATGATGGAAAAGTATCAAGGCTGGACAAAGAAAGGAAGCAACATAGTTTTAATCGATTTCACATTAAAAAATATTCATCCATTTTATCTTTCATAAGGGGAGAGAAAAGGTTGTGGAAGAAAAAAAAGTAGACTTTCCGATGCATATGATGGACACAATGAACTGAAAAAAGCAGCTTCACATATGATTAAGAGTGGAAGAGTTTTGGGTGGAGTAACTGTATTAAAATGGCAGTATCAGCTATTTTGGCTTTCAGGGAACAGTAGAACATCAGTTTATGTGCAGTAACATACAATGGAATGGCTGTTAACTGACAGGCTGGTGGTAACAAGACAGTCATTAAGTACAGGAAGACAGTGGTACAGCAGCCATAATAAAACAACCAGCTCATGGTATCAACATTAAGGAATGACCAAGCATCAGGCTGATGTTTGACAAGTGTTTTAAAGATGGGAAGGTCTGGCTGAGAACTGGGGTAGGGGCACTGGTATCAGAGACTTGCTCCTTTGGTTACCATAAATTACCCAAGGAATGAAGTTCTCTGTCATTATCTATTACATACCTCAAGGGGCACAGCCTGGTCTCCAACACTGGTTGCACACTCTTGTCCCCCTGGAGATCCTACAAGCCATCACCCTGACTCTTCCAATTCCCACACAAATAAATTAGAAAAATAATTACATGCAATAATCTATCTAGAGCCAGCAGCATCTGGATTGGGTGAGTAACCCCAGAGATCTTGTTACATATTCACATCATTCACAATACATTAATCTCGCTGTCAGTAAAAGTAATTGCTTAAGAATTAACTTGGGTATTTATAAAGGCACCTTACCCTTCCTATAACTGAGAGCTCTATCATTTAACAAGCCTTACAAAAGATACAATAACTGAAGGGATATTTGGATTAACAAGAAAATAGTGTTGGACTCTAAGGGAAAGAATCTGCCAGAAGTAAAAAAGAGATCTAAATATAAAGTACTGTGGTAATTTATAAATTGAGAGGTTGTCTCTCCACAATGTTAATAGGAAATGAACAAAAAAAATCTCTTGGATGTTTGAAAAATAAAGTTACTAAATAAAAAGGCCTAGATTTCAGATAAATTAATGTGCCATTCTGCAAGCACACTTCCAGACGCTCCTGTTTAGCTACTTCATGTGGAACTACCTGCTTGGTATACAGAAGAGCTTGGCATGCAAACTGTTGAAAATTTTTCCTACAGTCTACAACAAAACACATGACTCTTAACTATTTTTCTTTAAATTCAATCTTATGAAAAAGTGTTTATGTTTTGAGGGACACATAAGTGTCCCTCAAAATCCTCAGAAGAATCAAGGATCAAAATTACAGTCATTATTTGTAGCTTGACACCTGAACATTTTTAAGAACATCTACTTTACTGTTGGATTAACTAAGGCACAGAGAAGCAGTTAATATAAAATCCAAGTAAGTCAATGGAAGACTCCTAAGTGACTTCTTGATGACCTAAGGGCTGTATGAGTCATTAGTCCTCATTCCCTTCCCAGCAGTAAATTATTCCTCAAAGGGTAAAAAGTTAACTTTAAGCTATCGTGTCCCTGACAAGGGTAATATCCTTTATGTAACCTTCTCAATTTGCCTATCTGTACGAAAAGTGCTGTGTGCATCACTGAAGTCTTTAAAGAGCAGGAATCCACAGAAGTTCAAGACCTAAATGACATATTTCCCTTCAGCCTGCAAATAAGTGAGAGCAAGTTTTCTCAGCACAGGCTTACCAGTGAGCCCCTTAACATTTATCCTTCATATCAAAACCAGTTATCAATTTATAGCTGGGTCACAAAGATGAAAGCAAATCAAAAAATGTTTCTGGCATCTGCAGAAAAGAAGAAAGTTCTCAGAACGTGTTTATTTCTCAAATAAATTGTCCTCCTTTAGCTGGGCAACCAACTACTAATAATGTAGATGCGACAGAACAAAGCTTTAATGCAACTGCAAAAGCAGTGAGACCAAGCTGAACTCCTCCGGTGATCTTACTAGCAGCCATTGACCAACCAGCAATGGCAACGGTGGAAATGCAAACTTTGTCACTAACTTCAAAAGAAATGGTATCAGACTGTAGGATTTCACCAAGGAGTCGGATCTTCTGCCATTTGTTTGAGTTATTCATCTGCTTGAGATATTAATTAATATCTGCCCTCATTTTTCAAAAGGAGTTGAAATGTGCTGAACATCATTTTGCTTTAAAGTGCTAGTGACATCTTCCCCCCAAAGTATTAAGGATTGGACATTGCTTTTTATCTCAGTGTAGATGTTCACTTAAGCAAGAAACAAGGCAGGTGCGAAACGGGCAAGGGAAGGCAGTAATTAGGGACCGGCTATTTCACAATTCTGAAACAGGCAGATCACAGGTAACAGGGGATCTGAATTAAATCACGCTGCTTTTACCATTTCAGCATAAGTATAGATGAGCTGTCACTCTACCAGCTGGAGATTTTATTTCCTAAAATAGCTTCTCAAATGGAAACACTTTAAATTCACTTTGAATGCACAGCTGAGTCATAAGTGTGTTTATTCTTATTATTTCTGTCATAATGTGTCTTACATTTTAAAAATGCCTATTGAAGTATTGTTACTAGGATAGAAAAAAAGAATTGGCTTTTTTTTTTTTTTACCTTCTTATTCCATCCAGTGACCAGCTTATCCCAGTTTTGCCCTGCAACACCTTCTGCTAGTTTATCAGTGTTGTTTCTTTCTTAATGAAACTTGTTACTTGTCTTCCAAGGGGCAATTAATTTTTTTCTTGTTTAGTCTGTTTAAATAAGCTATTGATTTTATTTTCAAGGTAATTTAAGATGGGAATACAGTTCTTATTTGATAACTACCAGCCTAATGTGTTTTGAGTAAACAAACGTTACGGTTTCAGTTTGTTATTTTTGGCATCAAAACTGACCAAGCAGCCACTACTACTCACGTGGTTGGATTTGGAGACTAACTGTTGTGTGAAGCAATAAGTAAGAATAATTCAGTAAAGTGTTACCCATGGCTAAATAATTACAAGAGATTAGACATAACATGCTATAGCAGTACTATAGCTTGTCATTAAAATATACCCTAAAGCAATGGGGTAGCTGCACAAACAAAATTAAATACCATAAATTTTTAGAGGCTGTAATTTTAGTATATGAGACTTCTTTCTGCTGCACGTGCTGTCTGAGGATGCCCAACTGAATGACATTGTAATGTGGCATTAGCTGCTTGTCGCTCAGAAATCAGGAAGTTTGTATAGCCTGTTCCTTCCAGCACATGAAGTTAGTCATATCCAAAAACCAGTGGAGGCAGGCAGACATAAACTACCACTCTGTACATTTTTAACCTCCATCTTTTCTACAACTTTAGAGGTCTAAGCTGTTCACATTTTCCTAGAAAGTACTCATGATACCCATGGCTGTCTGTAAAGCACATTTTAAAAATGTACTACCAATTCTAGAATTCTCTTAAACTGCCTGAAGCTTTTACATATTGTAGAATGAAAATTAGCACCCTCCCCCATATCAGACTTTCATTTTGAAAAACAATAGCAGCTCTTTAGTTCATCTTTACCAACACATTGCTCAGTTTTTCAAGGGAAAACAGTATAATCCTGAATCACATTATTCAGAATATTCATAATTTAGAATTAAACCATCCACACTAACAGTTTGCATTTTTTCAGAGTAAAATGTTGAAAGGCTTATGAAGCACAAGTAAATAAGAAATAAAATAGTGACAGCCGGCCAGCTTCATGGCTAAGATTAGATGGAGGGATAACTTTCAGGAAGACATGACAGGTTTCAATAGGAAAAACGTATCTTCGGCAAAAAGAAATATTGACAAATTGTGGCCAGAGCCATCTATTAACAGCAATCATGAATTAGTACTTACTATGCAAGGTATACTGCTTCATTTCCTTTAAAGATCAACATGTCATTGCATATCTTTTTCAACCATTTTATTTCGTATTCTATCTTATGCAAAAGAAAAAGACCCCGAGAATAAAAACCTTAAAAAAAAAAGACCAACTAAGTTTTAAAAATATTATTGCAATGCATTATTTTATGATTCCCTTTCTGTTATGAAGCACACAAGCAACAGTCTGCATTTGTCTAAATGTAAAATGAAAAGAGTATCTTTTGCAGCAAATTCCCAAGCTTTTGAAATAAAAAAGGACGTTATAACGCAAACTAATTACTACATCCTGATATTGCAATCTGACTAGTTAGCAGCTTAAAATATTTGTAAATAAATGCAAAAAAAAAGGCAGCTGAGAAACACAGTTGCCAACAAATCTGAACGCAGTTATGAAAATTAAATGAAAAATGATGCATCATAATGAGGAGGAATTGGGAAATTAGGCAAAATTCTAAAGGTGCATTAAAATTCACTCTCCCAGCAAGCTTAGATGAAAGTGACCTCCAAGGATTATCAGATCTCTTCCTTCAGATACTTGACATTCATGAACAGGTGAGAATTATACATACTGAAAAGAGAAGAATGTAGTTGTTATGGCTGCTTTTTAAAAGAAAAAGGGAAGGAGTTTGCCACTTCATGTGGAAAGGAAAATATTAAATAAGTTGGAAGACACAAGAAGAATGCAAACTCTTCAGGTGAAGGACAGAGTTTCAATAAAAAAAAAGTAATATCTGATCCAACTGTTATACACCAGGTCACTGGAACTGGCTAAATTGAGATATTCAGGTTTCTCGCATAGTCAGTTCAGCTGACTGTCTGAATTGAAGGCAAATGGCCCCACTACGCAGAGTTTGTAAAATTCTCAGCTTTGTAAATAAGTCTTTCAGGTGAAGATGTCTTTCTATGTCTGGACAAAGAGACCTGCCAGTTTATTCAGATGTTGCCTTCAAGTTTATAGTCACAGAAGCTGAGAACAAGGATAAGGTTGAAGGGCACCAACCACTGGCTCATGGAGATGCAGAGTTTCCAATGCAGTAAAACAAGCTGTAGTAGACATGGCTTTGATGCACCTCAGGCAGGGTAGGGAGTTTTTATTAAACAAACTAAAAAGCAGAAAGAAATAAAAAGCTTTCTAAAGTAGTAGCTGATAATTTTGTCCTTCAGTAAAGAATAACTGAAATGACAAAACCTTGGCTTTCATGGAGACTGATCCTACCCCTACCTGACACTTGTCTAGAACAGTAAAATCCTGGAATCGTAAGAAAATCTGCACACTTAAGTGCGCCTTCTTTCAGGAGAAGATTCTGTTGTCTCCCAACATTTCTTCCTTCTATTTGATAACAAAAA
>JAAGNO010022039.1:0-69344 GCA_033439905.1 Ceryle rudis
GACTCCTTCATTTAGCGGCTGCTCTCTTCTGTCCCCATTCGAGGGACTGAAACACTGGGAAGCAGCCCCAGACTCCTCCGGGGCAGCTACCCCCTATGATTTGTCCCTTTGGAAGGAAAGATTCTCTTCAGGGATTCACCAGAGACACCTCCCACGTGTCTCCTGCCATGCTTTCTGCTCTGCTTTGGGTACTGGAGGTCCCGTGTAGCAGCCCCAGGTCCCCAGGTTAGGAGAGGCAGTGGCTATAGCAGCCAGGTGACATGTTGGGGGGGGGGGGGGCCGCACAGTCCTGTCGCCACGTACCTGCCGAGCCTAGTAAGAGCGGCCGCCGCACCGCGTCCCCTCAGCCAACCTGGGGGCGGGGCGGGGCGCTGGGCGGCCGCCGCGCATGCGCCCCGCGGTCGCACCGCCCACAGCGGGCGGGGGGCAGGTGTGCGCAACCCCAGCCCCCTAGCGGGGCGGGGGGAAAACGCCCCACGGTCCGTTTCGGCTGCGGCCCCTCCTGAGGACGGCAGCCTTCCCAGGCCCGGGGGGCAGGCCGCTCCCCTCCGGATGCACCCCAAGAGACGAGGCGCAGGGCTAGACAGAGCGGTCAGTGGTGCCCGCGGCTCACTGTCTGCCCTTCCTCACCAGCGACCCGGAGTTCTTCTGAGGGAAGGTCTCAGGGAGGCTCTTCCTTCTCACCTCTCATAGCCACGCTAGCACTTGGCAGCGGGGGGTTCAGGGGCCATAAGGTCTGGCAGGAGGAGGCCCTAGGCAAGGTAGGCGCGTGACATGGCCGCGACGGGTGGGTCAGGAGCAGCGTCCATCCCTCCACTACAAGCGGTGCCAGCGTGGCCCATGGCAAACGCCATGACCACAAAATGTTGCTACAGCGTTTCCCTAGGGCCTGGCTGGAGAGGTGCCAGCGGCTCCCTGCTGACACGGTACCGGGCAGGAGTACCACCGGGCAGCGGAGAAGGGAGACTGCAAACGCTCATGGATCAGGAAAGATCAGCTGAAGTTTCTATGCCTCCTCTCATCACCTGGAAGAGAGGGTTAAAACACAGCTTCTGTTCAATGGCAGGCAAGGACAGGGCTATAAAAGTCCGAATGTTTTGTTACTGTGAAAAACATGAGGAAGTTAATAATTCTGTATTTAATGGTGTACCGTAATGAAGGTGCAGGATTACACAATTAAAAATGAAACATAGGCCAGATCATTATCCAGTGTTTTTCATTCACAGGGCATGCACTGCTCCAAATGAGGTTCTGAGCCTGCCTAATGTATATAATAATTAAAGACTCGGCTGTAATTTCTATGCACAAGACTTGTGAAATAAGGCCACATATAGAGCTAAAATAGGGCTTACTTGCTTAAAAAAAAAAAAAAAAAAAAGTCTCCTACTAGTTTGAGCTATTACTCCTACCTCTCCTCTTGCCTTTGTCCTTAAGCTATCATCACTGCCACCCTGACACAAGCATGGTAGTTGGGGCAATTTTCCAGCTTTTCAGATGTTAACATGCAGCTTTCACTTTTTTTTCTTCTGAAGTCCTGGTCTGGACTGTTTGGTGTTTCCTCTGTCTTTAAAAGCAGCAGGCAAAATGTTGGAAAGCTGCTAAAATCAAAACTCCATTTTACCACTAGTCCCATTACAGTGCCAAAAATATGCCTCAAATGACAGCGGTATTGGCCGGACAATGCACTTTTCTTGGTTCAGTTTGGCTGCACTAACAACATGTGCTGCAATGGTAAGGAACTTTATCAAAAAAACTAAGGTAAACAAGATCCTGTGACATGCCTCAGTTAAAGAATCTAGGCCACATTCCAGTCAATAATTGAAACGTTAATTATCTTGACAGCTTTCGGCTGAATGTGAAAGAATCCTGTTTGCCCAGTCCTGCAGGACATAGCCATAGACAAATAATGTTGTCCGTGGCACCTTCACGGCACCTTCACTATAGCATTCACCAAGCAAGAACTTCACTGAGGGCAAAATAACATGACAAAGATGATGTCAAAAGACAAATGTATCAATGGCATTCATCTTAAAGTAAATATATTACCTACAAATAGTAATATCTTCTAAAATCCTTTTCAATATGTAAATCTACACTGCCTACAATGGGGAATGGCTACAGAAAATCACCGTCTACAGCTTTTTTGGAAGTAATCTGAAAACCAAGAAACCAAGCAGTGCCAAAAGTAGAATATTGAAATAGCAGTATAATTTGAAATTTGTTGAGAAAAGCCTCATAGAGCAGAGATGTTCAGCTTGAAGGGCTCCAACCTTTAAAATTATTTAATTTGTTAATATTGCCATGCAATAGAACCCAGGCAGTGCAATCGAAGTACAGGGTTGCCAAATTAAAAGATGCATCAGGAAGTTCATTAAAGACGTGATTGCAAAAGAGACATGACAAGTTGAATCAGAAGTTGAAAACAATGTATTTAAGACATAGTAAACTGACGAGTCTATAATTAGGATCTGTAATCCTATAGTTCTTAATCTTGTACAACTCTACTTGGCAAGTCAATCTGCTGTCTTAACCAGATTAGACATCTTGCATTTCAGGGAATAAAAGGAATACAGTTCCAAAGACATTTGACTGTGCTAAAATTAATCACCAACAGATTTATTTTGTCAAAGTACTCTTGTATTTTGCTGTATGTAATACTTTAAAAAGTCAGGAAGCAACAAACTGCAGAAAAATATAACTTACATGGTTAAAATTCAAAATTAAAACAATTTGGATTAAATCCAGTGACATCAATAAAAGAAATAAGCATTTAAAAATAAAATAAAAATTTATTTTAAGAGTATTTTTATCCAACTCTTGGTTGCTTCTCAAGTTGCACATCAGTGTCAAAGCAGGGCTACTCCTCCAAGCATCACGAGCTGGAAGGCTAGGGGAACCCCACCAATGAGGGCACAGTCAAGACCAGAGCCAGGATGATGATAGCAACAGGCTTTGTCATACCATCATACAAGGTGAGATATCAAACCAAGTCCAGGATCCACCCAAGAAGTCTCATCAGGAAGAGCAAGAGACAGAACTAGACTTACATCTGTAATAGGTCTGAGTCTCATCTAAGGAAGGAGCAACCAAGATAAGCTCACCCAAGATAGAGCACAGACAAATCCTGGAGGCCTGGGCCTGACCTTAAATAGAGCCCTGGAGTCCCTGCCCACTGTGGGAAGAAGGTAGCTGAGTAGGGGCCCCAGATGAGGCTGCTCAGGGCAATTAAGGCCTTTTAGTGCCCTTAGACCCCTAGCTATCAGGAAAACTGGAAGTCCTTTTAGAAAAACAACCGTGCATCGCTATTGTTCTAAATGAGTCACTGTTGCCAGTGGAAAGTGATGTGCAGGAATAACATATGCCAGGGGTGCCGTCTCTGATTGAATAGATGTAATCTGACAGGACCATTCAACAAAACTGCATGATGTACGAAATCCGGAGGACAGACTTTGCTAAAACTGCCTTGTTTCTAATGAGCACCACTATTTGCTGCTCCCATCAAATCTATTCACTTGGCTTATTAAATCTGTTCCTTTTAAACTCCTCAGTGTGGTTAAAAGCCCCAAATCAGAAACTCCTGTTCTCCCGCTAGAGAGAAAGCTGGGTAGGTATATTGGTACAGATGTGGCCTCAGCAATCTGTGCACTAACAACTGACAGTTTCATTTGTGTAGCTTCTCTCCAGTCATACTGGTGCAAAAGGCGATAAACATCACTGCAAACAGTTCTTGTGCTGCACAGAGTCCCCCTGAACTGCATCTCTGTCCAGGTCTTCTGTTATATCTGAACCATCCGAGAGACTGTGTTTTCAAATTTGGCTATTTCTTTCACCAGTGCTTACAATCCACTAGATCTAAGATCCATTTCAGGGAGGAAAAAGCACAAGAGGAAAAGGTATGTCACAGAAGGTAGCCCCAGACCATAACAGGCTTCTCTGTTGAAGGCAAGAATGGCTGCAGGACTTTAAAGAAACCAAGTGTGTCAGTTTTCTTTGATCTGAATTTAGTTAAACTTTCTTATCTATATACACAAACAAAAATGCCAACTAATCAAAAATTTTCCTCCTACATGTTAGGAGGAATAAAAGAATGAGAAGGTTGTTCTCTTTATAGAAGATATTCAAATGTGTGATGAGGGAGGATGTCTCAACAATTCCACACATAATAAACCAGACAAACTTTGAAATCTTATTTTCTACTTGCCTGTGGTACTTCCTACTTGTTTTGGGGTTTTTATATATTAAATAAACAAACCATGATTATTACCTCCTTTTCAATTCACATACTATCAAACAATAAACTCAAGCAAACCAAAGGATGAATCTATTAATAGAAGTCACACATGCACTGCAACCCCATAGCACTGTGAAAAGAAACAAAGAATGATTTACTACATAAAAAAACCCAAAAGTACAGAAACTATAAATCTTACCTATTTTAGAGATTTTTTTTTTTCCCCCCCACTTCTACTAGCTCAGCTGAACGAGTGCTAGAAGTTTTGGGAACTATAGTATAGACAAGATTTCCCCAGTCAGGCATATTTCTTCAACATTTAGCCAAGCATTTAGAAAGCAGATCTAGTTGGTATATCAGCATAAATAAACATCCAGCTTATGGGAATTCTAAAACTACATCTCTGATCTTTTTTTGCTGCTTTCCCCGATTCAACTGATATATTAAAACCAGTGAGGTCTCTGTTTTAATTCAAATATACCTACTAAAAAAAACCTCAAAATAATAGCAGATAGGCAGGATTGATGTTAACTTCTCCTGAAACTCTTTCTCAAAACTTCTAGTGGTGGGTGGAACACAGCACAGCTTCCCAGAGCAGGGCATTCCAGTGCTGAACTAACCTTGGAGTCAGAAATGGTTTCCAAAGTGTGACCTAATCTCATTTGCTACAGTGTAGGACAAGAGGTAACGAGCTTTTCTTAGTGGATGCAGGAAGCAACAATCTTCAGGGTGTTTTACAGCATCATCTATCCTCTCTGTTTTCTCAAAGAATGAACACAGTTATTTAAATCTTTCCTCATAGGTGATGTTTTTAGACCTCCATTTTATATTACTATTCTCTCTGTTCTTCTTCCTGTGGGTCCTCATCTCTGTAGAAGAACAGTGCTCAAGTCTAGGTACAGCACTCCAGCTGAAGTCTGAACAACACTGGTTTCAACATAAATTGCACACCTGCTTATACATCCCAGCAAAGATCCCTGGCTTTTTTTCTTACGGCAGCAGAATGCTGCTTAACCAGTTTTTCTCCAACTTGCATGTGACTTCACTTGTGGACTTCTTTCTATGCCCATTGACTCTTAGTAAATCCTAATCTTATTCTGAAAAAAATGTTTATGGGCCTTCATATCTTACAAATTTGGGAAACGCACTCCCAATTCCATCAGCCAAGTCATTAATTAAAGTATTGTGTGTTAGCAGAACAAGAATGATCCTCTAAGATGAGATGCTTTACTTTTAACAATTAGCCATCCAAAACCATGGTTTGCACATGGTTTTCATATCAGTTTTTTAATGCCTTTGCAGTAGTTTATTCTAGACAGTGTGACCCTCCCTTTTCTATGAGATGTCATAGGATGGGTTTTCAAAAGTCTTACCAAACTCTATCTATATCACTTCTATTGATTCTTTGCTATTTGTCTTGGTATGACTCAAATGATGTGCTCAAACCATGCAGCAAACCTGTTGCAGTATCAAAACCTCAAACCACTTCATTGTGTTCTCCTCTGTTAGACTTAACGCACTAAATCAGCATAAGATATAAGATATAAGAGCTTAAAATGATGTCTAAAAAGTGAGTGCTCATTGAAGTCCTGTATTCCTTAATTAAAAGTCAAAGCCTGAATACAAGAGAAAAAAAAAGAAGGTAAAATTCCTTTTATACACAGCATATATCTATACACAACTTGCAGAAATCATTGATACAATAGAACAAGAATGGAAAATACTGTGTTTAAAAAACCCAACCTTTATATGACTGTACAGGACACAGTCTAATCAGGGAAGATACAAGAGAATAAAGAATATAAATTATCTATTAACTGTTAAATGACAAACTACTAAATGTCAAGGATTAAAAGGAAATTCCCCCTTTGAGCATATTAGTTTACAATTATCCACTTTGACCCTAAGACTGATTCTGCAAACAAGCTGCCCAGCTAAGCAGATTCTGCTGTTGCATATAAAATAAATAATGCTTCTAGTCTTTTTGAACGTACTTATAAATGTAACTTAATACTAAGTGAAAGAAACAAAAAAAACTGAAACGGCCTTACCAACTTATGTAAGGACTGACATGTGGTTTCGTTTATCTTTAGAAGCAAGCCAGGGACAGATCCAGAGTGATTAAAAATAGTACATGTTCATCCCTAGTTGGAAGACAACAGAGATGCCAAACTTGAACTCAGAAGTTGGAAAATAAAAAATGCAAAATACATTTTCACCTGAAAATTAACCCCTCAAAAGCCAAACAAACTTTGCAGCCCTGACAAACCAATAGTGAAAACGCAAAAAACCTTTTACCTGATGAGACTCCAAAAATAGTCCATCAAATACTTTGAGTAATAAGAGTAAAAAGCACAGGGTGAGAATTCAGAAATCCTATGTTTTATTCACAGTTCTCCTTTGGACCTAGGTACCCTCCCTATGCCTTAATTTATCCATCTCTAAATTGAAGTCCCTAAGACTTCCTCCTTCCCCATAATGTGGTCGTTTGATAAACTTTATATAATGAATATAAATAATGATTTTTTTAAAGGTTTTTTTCTTCATTCTTTCAGACCAAAGTCGATACAGAAATGGAAGATGTGGCTTTAACGGGCTGAATTTTCTTTATTTTTGTTCAGAGACACAGAGATTCAAAACCAGACTTCAATCAGGGCTGCCAATTACTGCTATGTTCTGCTCTGCAAGGTGAAGCTGATCTTGAAAAGTTTTTGCAGATGCCAACCATTTTCCTATGTGATAGAAATACTGTTTTATTGATCTTCTCTCCTGCATTGCCTGGCTGCTATGGACATCACTCCACTTGGCATAGGAATGCCTCCCATTTTAAAGTGGCCTTTATAGTTCTACTTGTCTCCTTCTGCCTTCTCCACCTTGGCACACTCATGGTGGCAATGCTCTGCAAGTTCAACACAGCAGAGAGGCATGTCTGAAAAGTAATCCAAATCCTTTATTCAGTTGCATAGATGATAAAAAGTGCTAAAGTAGTATTGAAAACTGAGCAGTTCCCATTCTAGAAAAGAGAAGGATTACTCCATTACATCCCCAGAGTGACTTTAAAAGTGCCAGACCACCCAGAAGCTTTGTCTCCACTAGCATTTACATCTGTGTTACCTTGACTGGAAATGTGGCCACACTTGCTGTGGCAAGAAAAGTTTTCCATCACCTAACTAAAACAGTCAAAGCATGGATTTACCCAGAGGAGGGTGAAGGACAAATTCTCCACCTAGAACCATGCAATGCTTGTGAGTGTTTTGGGCCATGTACTGGCTCAGCAGCAACATGGTGAGTGTAGGATTTGTTTCATCCGGTCTTGGCTCACAGACTAATCCTCATGTCTGAGGGAGCAATGAGACTTTCGATTTTGAATCCAGGTAAACAAACTCAGCATAGTGCGTATTCTGCAAAAGCTACCCAGGCTTTTTAGGCATTTTTTCTAAGTGAAAAGTTACAGAAAGCAGAGAATGAGAGAATTTGTTGCAGTTCAGGTGGAAATGATCGGGCTTGTCCATAGAAAAAGGCAAGGCTCAGTGTTTACCTCTGTTGGTTCACTAAGATTACTATTCTTTTCTTTTTTCTTTTTATACTTTTTTTTTTTTTAATACACCTCTTAATCAAAATCTGCAGAATGAGCAAGTGAAGTTTTGGCAGAAATATTTAGCATGGAAATATGAAAGGGAGGAAAGCAGAGCTAGCTTTAATACATGACTGGCAGAACCACCTGGGTCATGGAATAAAGTGTGTACCACGTACTGTTTTTAATAGCAGTAAGTATCATTAGGGCTTTTTGAAGTAAAACTAGCTAAATAACAAAAAGAACCCATGTAAGCTGTTCCCTTTACAAAAAGAAATTGATGGGTATCAGCCATCTCAGTGTAATCCATTTTTATGCAAAATACCAATAAACTTTTTCTCACAAATACAGCAACAACCATTCCAAGTCCTTTCCAGACAATACCTAACTCAAAAGAATTTGCCTTTTCTAAACACTTTTTCCTGCAAATGCTTTGCTGTCTGTTCTTAGTTTGCACCTCATTCTTTGAATCTCTTTGGTCTCATCTTTCCCTTTCTCATACAAGCAGATACTTGCACAAATCTCTCTGCTCAAGGCACAACTCAAGAAAATCCTCCATCCTTAAAGTTGTAGTTGCATTCAGTGGTAACATGGCTCTATATTTTGGTTTGAGGCCCCCCTTAATATGAATACAGATAATGAGGGGTATAGTTTCTCCCATCAGTCGCAGCACAGTTCAATCACACCTCTAACGGTGTTGTATATGGTGAATTGCACCAGAGCCTTGCATCAGTCATTACTGCACAGTGTCATACTCTTAAAGTCATATTCTGATGTAAGAAAAGATCCCTCTTTATGAATTCTAACTCCTAAGAAGTGCAGGAGACATTAATATACATTATAAAGCACAGACTCTTTATCAGCCACCAATATTCTTCCGTGTCCACAACAATACAAAAGTCCATTAATGTAACTTCTTCATTAAAAAAGAAAAGACATTACAGTTTTGTAGAATCCTGCATGTACAAAAGGATGATTATGCAAATGGCTGTGCAATCAGCTGCATTTTTAGGCAAGCAAGGAAATTATCTAATATCAAATGCTTGACATTGTGCAAGAAATTTTGAAACCCTGGTCATCTTGCAATGCAGAATGACACTGACTTAAGAACAGCCAGTCCACAGACCAAAATCAATCTCTTCGCTTTCTGTGATTGGCCTTTTGAACATTTAGCTTTCATTTATGCTGAAGCTACATTAGCATATATTAACTAACCTACCCAGCCTGTTTCAGGTGAATAAGATAAGTAGCATTTTTGAGTTTAAATCAAGAGAAAGCTCCCCCAGTCAATCCAGGCATTGGCTTTGGAGCCCAGTTCCTGAACACCTTATTCCTGGTTGCTTTTTTGATTCCATCTTCGGTCTGAGAAGACCCACACCATGACATGTTTGCTTTTGTGTGTCTGTGTCTTCCAGCAATAAAAGGATTGTTGAGGCTGATAACAGTCATGGTAATAATAATATTTCTAATACAAAACTCAGCAGTACCACATAACAAATTATGTTTATTTCATTACAAGGAAGTAGCAAAGCAAAGTGTTTCTGAATACAGTTTTACAGTTCTTGGAGAATTAATCTGTTGGGGCAGCAGGGTTTATCCTGCAGACAAATTCATTTGTAATCCTCTGAAGTATTCTACCATGTGACTTGCAGAGATAAAAGAGTCTCCTTTAAAGTATAATTCCACAACCCGCACTGAATGATGCTAAATATGGCAATATCTCTCCCATTAGATTAACTTTTAATTATTGCAGTTTCTCTCATGAAAGAGACTGTAAGATATCATAGCAGCTCTCTACACATTCGTTCTATGGGAAGAGGACATCTTATGTTAATTTACTCATTTGTTTAAGACAGGAATTCCAGCAGCAAGTGACAGTAAGTAGAAAAATAAAGCAAAACTCAATATATTCTCATCTGAGAAAGTCTGACAGCAGCTTCTTTAAATACTGTCTTTTCCCCAACACTTTAATTATTCATTTCTTTTCAATAAGAAAATTCTTTCATGTTGTTCAGACCACATTTTAGCCTAGTTATTTATTATGACATTCCTTTGGATATTGGCATTATGCGTTTTCATTACAGATACAGCTATGTATCTGTGTTTGCTTGAAGTTTCAGTAACACACAGTATGAGTTAGTGTCTCTTTCAGAAACCTTTCGGTGTAAGTGGGCACAAATATCAAGAGGAAAGAGGAGCAGGAATCACAAATAAATTGAATAACTTGTATCCAGTGGATTTCTACCATCTGCCGCACTGCACTGTCTTGTTAAACACCTGTGGATGATGTTAGCAGAAACCTGTCTAGTTACACAGCACTAAAATGTTTTTGTTGCTGTGTGATTTATATGTGTCCAAAGCACATCAAGAGAACACGAATGCAAAATACATCATTAGCAGTGATTGTTAGTAGAGCTTCATATACAGAAAAACTTCTGAAAACTAGTATTATAGATGAGACCTTTCAAATTCTTGTCTACCCTATACTTTTGTAAAACAAAAGAACCTCTTTTGCTCCTATTTCATGATGATGCAACATTTGCTAAGGAGGTCTATCAAGAAAGGTCAGAAGAAGGACAAGAAGTGATAAAACTAAACTCTTTATTGCAAATGTGAACTACTAATTTACTTCACAAATCCATCCCTTTTTGGTAACCTTTTAGGAACACAGTGTATACAAAAAGAATTTCTGCATGCTTTCTGCAATATGACACCTCTCAGAGATAATTGCATGTGATAGCAAAGGTGTGAATATCTTGAAGTATTACTTATTTATCAGGGCTTGAAAAAAATCTTCATTTGGATTAACAGTCCATGGTAAGACTCCATATAGATTCTAACTGGTCTCCCAAGATCTGCAAAATCATTTCTTAAATACAAAGGTGAAAAACATAGTGGTTTATAATATAAAGAGCACTAGAATTCTAGCAACAGTTTGCAGGTCTTCACTTGTTACTACGAGATTTTAAGAATTTGATATAAAACTTCATTTTCCTGCAGTGGCCTCAGTTATTTTTAAAAATCTTATAAATGGTCATAATTATCCATACATCTTGTGATAGAAACAGTCACATAGTAGAGGGGAGGTAATACAAAGACAAATCCTTACAGATTTTTTTTTTTCCCTTCAAAGATCTATATTTATTTATTTCCTCTATTATGTTATACACATCAGCTGCCTATTAGCCAATTAATCAGTTGGCAGCTTTTTGAATGCGCTTCTTCACAAAATAGTGTATTAAAGTGCTAGGGCACCACTCAGATTGCCCAAGTGGCTCTTTGTACCATAGATCTGCTCATTCAACAAATCTGGCAGGAAGATAGTTTATCAGAAAGTACAAGAGAGGGGTTCCAGTTCTTAACAACAGGCCACAGACCACAGGTCTCTCTGTTCTTCAGAAGCTATTCCCAAGCTCAGTGTTTGATGGATTAGTCTTTATTGTATCAAACTGGAAGAAATCATCAGAATTATTTTTAAAAAATTCTTTCTCTTGAAACTCCGGGAGCTAGTCCAGGCTTGTTCCTTGATAACTCCAGGCAGGTAATGCTCCAGAAAACCTATGTCCCCTTTCCTGTCAAATTGCCCAAGAGTGCTTTGCCCAGATAATGCCTACTGGCCCGACACGGCGTATCTATATATCCCAACCTTGTTGAAAACTCATCAGCAATGAGCAGCATACAGCAGTAGGGATTTATTGCTACACAGATTGGAGGTGGGCTGCATGAAAGAGCCCTACTCAGGCAGGCGTTTTGCCATAAGGGAGCAAACCCATCCGACCTTGACTGGTCACTGCTGCCACCAGGGAGGGGGCCAGGAGATCAGCAGTGTCCATGAAACTCCTCCCTTCATCCCTCTGTCTGCCAGCTCCATCTCTTCTGCCCAAAGTGGCTGTTGGGGACCCTCCTTCCACTGCCACTGCAGCCATTTTTGCTGGACACTGGCATGTGGTGGACAGTAACAGGAAGATGTGGGACGGTTGTGCCCAGTGTCTTTCCATCCTTGGTGCTGTAATACCCCTGTGAGATGGCAGCCCAGTGGTGGAGGGGCAGAGGAACAGATGCCACAGGCCTCCTTTTGCTCTGATGCCTCCCTACAGCTCTGTTTAGCTGTGTGCTCACTGCAGTGATGTCCTGCGCCTGCCTTCCTTTACAGCAACCCTCTCAAAGCTCCAGCAGGCATTTCTTATACAGTGGGACTGTCACAGCTGTGTCAACATCACCCAGAAGCAAAGGAGCATGACTGTCATTAACCAATGTTTTCTCAGCCCTTAGCCTTAGCTGACACTTTTGTCAGAGATTGGGAAAAGCATTCAATGCTGTTTTCTTTCTCCTGAGTTCCCATTTTTATCCTCTGACTCTAAAGCAGAAGGAATCCTCTAATGTCTTGGAAAAAAAAAGAGATTGTTTTACAGAGCTCTGTAGCTAGTCCTTACTGAACCTAATAAATTATTGTGATGACTTTCAC
The DNA here is from genome assembly GCA_033439905.1 of Ceryle rudis. Lineage (NCBI taxonomy): Eukaryota > Metazoa > Chordata > Aves > Coraciiformes > Cerylidae > Ceryle > Ceryle rudis. The sequence goes on from JAAGNO010022039.1 coordinate 12,271, forward strand.
ATCCCTTCTGTAATAAATGACCTTTTGGACCCCACTACCAATGTGTTGTTAATGTTGTGGATTCAAAATACCAATACAAAGCTAAACTGGAGAATTGATTCAAAATGTAAGACTGCCTTAAAATTTACAGTAAAGGCCTCCACTCACTATGATGACATAGATATTAACGAGAGCTAGAAAAGGTTATAAGTTCATTACCTGGGAATTTTGCAGTAGCAGTTACAAGCTGCTGCTTCTCCCCGCAATCAGGCGGACACAGACACCCTACAGGGACTAGACCTCCGAATGTTCCGTAAAATGAAAGCACCATTAACTGGGAAGGGATGGGCCCAGCCAAGTCAGAGAGTGCAGTAAAGCCTTTGCTGCCAAGGGCTCTACACTAATCAAGTATGCTTCACTTGGGGAGGGGGAAAATGGAGAAGGAGAGATAAAAACATCTCCTGTCTTTAGGAAATATCCAGCAAGGACTTAGGGACACCTTAGTGATAAAAGAGGAGTATTTCCTACTGAACTGGTCACAGTGGAGCTTCACAGCTGGAAACCCATATTTATTTCTGCCTATGAACACAGAGGAGCTCTAAATCTCTCTCTTCTGCAAAACAGCTCAGAGCCTGTGGAGCAATTTCAGCAGCTCCAATCTGCAGGACGACGGAAAAGCCGCCAGGAAAGCCACCTGATACCGACTGACACACAGAGGTGCTATTATTTACTGCTCAGCGAGACCAGTGAACGATTATACTCAGCAAAGAAAAATGTTTTAGGTCTAAGTAATTATTTTACCAGTGACCTTAAAATATCCCCGTTGTTAGGAGTTTTCCTTGCAGAGGGCAGTCACTGTAATAGGATCAGGCAGTATGTTTCTTCATGCCAAGTCACTGAATGCTAAAATGATTTGTCATCTTTTGCCACAGGCCACTGCCTGACACACACATGCCACAGTCTAATGTATCGCCTGCTTTGACATCAAAGTGTCATCCTTCTGCTGTTGCCAATGAGAAGAAAGGCAGACAATGGCAGCAACTTATTTTCTTTCTGAGGGAGTTTTAATTAAATAAGTGGTCTTAAATAGCTTAATGGGACTAAGGCACGGAGGAAAAGCCTTTCACCATAAAATGTATTAAATCTATAAATCTTGCTTATTCTCTTCATCTGCAATTTTTTTTTATTTACATCACAGTCACATTATTTCATAATCCATAGAGATTTATGGCAACATTATATGACATCTCCTGGGCTTTCACAGTCTATCACCTTTTACAGCTCACACATAATGCCATGGGTTATAAAAGATAGACCTCATCTCATTTTACAAAGGGGAAGGGGGGAAGAAGTCCAGTGCCCAATTCGAATCAGCAATGCAGCAAAGGTGTGCTCCAGGTGGGCTCGAGGGCATATGCAGCTGGGGTATATTCCCAAATTTGGTGGCATTGTCTCAGTCTCCCCATTTACATGTAGTCAGTGCTAGTCACTGATGGGTCTTCACAGGGCTGGCTAAAAGAAATCACTCTTACGAAGAGAACTCTCAGAGAAAAATGCTCCCTTCTTGTCTCTCCCATTTTGAGGATGGGACTCAAAACATAGAAAACTGGAGGTACCGGCCAAAATGTTGCAAGATTCTTCATTCAAATGAAAGAGGTCCTTCTGATGGCAAGTGGCGTTATAATTATAGACTAGAAAAGAGCAAGATCAGCAGCTGCTGCTGCTGCTTGCGTTTGTTCCCTCTGTAACTGACAGGACAGAGTACTTGGCAAAAACAGACTTCCAGAAGTGGAAAGACATTTTAACCCCTGTTCTTGTCAGTCCAGTCCTCCTGGGGCTCCGCAGCAGCAACCCCTTACTACAGGTTAAGGGAAGAGCAAGGTGACTATTGCAGACTCGAGGGGGACTTTATTTGGGACATCTGACGAAGAAGGGTCTGCGATTTGCCTTTGGGCTTGGATTGCCAACTCAAAACAGCAGGTCAGTGGATATAGTGTGATCTTAATATGCTTTTATAGTTGGCTTAACTCAGATCCTCTCTCGCTCACTTTCTCTAGTATGCCATAAACCAAGGAATAAGGTGATACAGTGACAAGGGGTAGGTCTGCACAGGGGCACTATTTATTTATTTATACATTCCGTAATGTGCCTTTCATGGTCTGTTAGGAAACCCTGATGGCTGTTATTTTTTGCTGTGGTTTCTCTCTGAATCCTAATGCATCCTGCCAGGCAAAAATCCCATTTACACTTGGGGTCAATATTAGTAGGGGGGTAGGGGATGACATTATTTTATTTTTAGGTGTTTATGCCTAAAGGCTTCTGATGATCTTAGCAAAAGTGGAGTAATATATAACTCATATTTCAGCCTGTGCTGGAGAAAGTTTCAGAAAGGGAACAAGTACAGAGCAAGAGGAAAAGCAGCGTCACAGATATGAGCCAAAGTCTCTGCAGGCATAAAATGGGTATAACTTGTGTTATGTCCTCAAAACTTGCAAACCCATACCAGCAGAAAGCCTAGCCCTATATCTCCTAATGAATTTAAGGGCAACACAATTAATAGGAAAGTCTTTCATGACACCAGTGCCTATGGTATCTAATCTAATGCTCTCTGTCCTTCTGCCTGCAGCCCAGCCAAAACAGTACTCAGGCAGGAATGTGCTGGGGGGCATCGTTAGGCTTTGCCCTTCCTGTCAGTCTCAGCTTTAGCTTTTTCATTTCCTGTGAGCATAAGTAATGTTGGAAGGACTCTCAGTCAACATGCTGCCCCGTGAGCCAAGGGCTTGGGACCACCATGCAAGTATCAGACCCAATGCAAGAATTTATGCCAAACCTTCCCATTGGGGACTGGCTGTACCCAAGTGATTGTAGCTGTTCCCAGAGGGAAAAAAATGCAAGTGAAGATTTAAATCTGTATCTGCTATGTTGTGAAATCTAATCAGACAGATACATAGCTGTCTTTCATAGCTTCATATAGTTTAAGTGTTCTTAGATCACCTAATCTGACCTAATGTATATTTTAGGACATTACATTTTATCACCCTCAAGTCCCTATATGAACCCAATGATAAATGCTCAATAAAGCATTTGCTTAACAGGAAGCTAAAACACAGTGCATTACAGGCACAGCAGGGCAGGAAAACCGAGGCACCAACGCCTGAAGTTGCTGTAACAATCCAACTTTTCTTTGCCCTATTTCAGAGGCAGAAAGAAAAAGCTACAAGAGGCCAGTGCCTCCCACGCTAATGTGAAGAGTTTCTATTCAGAGAAAAGAGCATCAAGTGCTGAGAGATGGCTGAAATCTGATTAAGTGAAATATAGTTACTTGAATCAAGCAGGCAAATTGCACTTCAGGTAGAAAACTATCCCAGCCTAATGAGAGAGGGCAGGGGGTGGGATAATCTTAATCCTGAATCCCATTATCATTACAGCTCTGCAGTTGTGGCCAAAACCCATCCACTAGACCTTGCCAGACAGGATTTGCTGCAGCTCTGTAGAAGAGGTAGACCTCTTTTGCCCAGCTCAGCTACTGGCCAATTTCTGGCATTGACCAGTCACTGATGCCTGGGTGGAGGACTCCTTCCTGAACCCCATAATGCAAAAACTGACAGCCATGGATTTGACACTAATTGCTGCCTTCCTGTGGAGCCATGAGGGTGTTAGAGGCAATCTTGTTCCCTCCATGGCCTAGGACAGAAGGGACTGAACAGAATGTTTCAGAGATGCCCAGATATCAGGGGAGACCAACAGAGCCACTCAGTCCCAGTCCTGTATGTACCAGCTATGTGAGTTCTTCCCAAAGGTCATCTTTTGTCAAACTCTGTACTCTCATCTTAAAGATCCTAAGCCACAGAGTATCTGTCCAGCAATTTAAGTTTTATTTCAGACTGTATTTGTCTAACTTCATCTTCTAATAGTTGCACAGTATTACACTGGGGGTCTGAGTTCTCACCAGGCTGTAAGCCTTCACATTTTCAGGTATCTTTTCTAGATTTAAGTTCGTACACACGGGCATTCCAACTGGAGGTTTTTCATTACAAATTGGATATTAGTGTGGAGATAGAGACAGGCTTGATGATATAGATTGAACATGCATCAGCGGGCAAGGACTAAAGACCTCCTACAACCATAGAATCATAGAATGATTTGGGTTGGAAGGGACCTTAAAGATCATGCACCAGTAGAGGTTAGGGGTTGACCTGCGGGAAAGCAGTTCCATAGAGAATGACCTTGGAGTCCTGGTGGACAAAAAGTTATCCATGGAACAGCAATGTGCCCTTGTGGTCAAGAAGGCCAATGGTATCCTGGGGTACATAAAGATGAGTGTGTCCAGCAGGTCAAGGAAGGTTCTCTTCCCCCTCTGCTCTGCACTAGTAAGACCACATCTGGAGTATTGTGTTCAGTTCTGGTCTCCCTAGTTCAAGAGGGACAAAGAAACATTACAGAGCATCCAACAGAGAATGACAAGGATGATTAAGGGTCTGGAACATCTCTCTGTTGAGGAAAGGCTGAGAGACCTGTGGCTGTTTAGTCTGGAGAAGACTGAGAGGGGATCTTACTAATGTTTACAAATATCTGAAGGATGACTGTCAAGTAGAAGGGGCCAGTCTTTTCAGTGGTGCCCTGTGATAGGATGAGGGGCAACAGACACAAACTGGAACACAGGAAGTTCCACCTAAATGTGAGGAAAAAATTCTTTACTGTGAAGATTATGGAGCACTAGAACAGGCTGCCAAGAGAGGTTGTGGAGTCCTCTTCTCTAAAGACATTCAAAACCCACCTGAATATGTTCCTGTGTGGCTTGCCTGATGTGATCCTGCTCTGCCAGGAGGCTTGGACTAGATGATCTCCAGAGGTCCTTTCCAAACCTTACCATTCTGTGATTCTATGACTCATCTAATGCCACCCCCCCTGCCATGACAGGGTATGTCCCATTAGACCAGGTTGCTCAAGGCCCCACACTTCTCTTGATGCGTGACCCAGGATACTGTTGGTTTTCTGTGCTGTGATGATCCCAGGAAACTCAGTGTCTCAGTAAGAGTAGTTTTTTTACCCCATTTTTCCCCTGTTGCGCAGCCACAGACTTCTCCCATTGTTTATAAAGCTCCATTTCTGCTGCAGAATGGATATCTCTGCTTCCCTTTTCTTAAGCATTGCATCCTGACCACGGGCTTTTTATCACAGAGGAGACTGCATTTCTGCATGCCAGTCAGCCAGTCTGCCTTCTGAATTGAACTTTCTGGAGTTCAACATCGACACCAAAAAATGTAAAGGCCTGTGCCAAGTCTCAGAAACAGGAAAACTATCATTTGGATGCTAAAGAATAAAACTCATGCATTTTAGAAAAACCAACAACACAAAAAGAAAGTCTCTGAGCCCATGCTGGCAAACCTCGAGCAGCCATTCTGCAAACAATAGGAGACAGTGTGTCAGCAATAGAAGGCTTATGGTGTCTTTTCCCTGCTGATTCCCTTGGTGACTAAAAGAAAGAGTGGCACTTTTACAGCTGAATTTTATGCTCTGCATCAGAGACACAGACAAGTTGCATAAAATACTGTCAAGCCATTTATTAACTACAGTTTCAGATTTTTTTTCTGTGAGTGAATGACCTACAGTGACATCCAGAAAACACAGTCAACAATCATATACACAATAACTACCTTGAGTCTTTGTGATTGTTTTCGCTACTCTTTCTTGCATGCTGTAGAAAACTACTTTCATCCACATCTGGAATTAAGGGTTTGGGTTTTTTTGTAAGCACTAAGAGTTCCTGTAGCATCTCCTTACATTGGGTAAGCAAGTAACAAACCCAGCATAAAATATTCACATGAATAGCACCGCTGTAATAATGCTCTGTTGCGCTCTGTCTACCTGAGCAACGCTATGGGGTTTGTTTGTGTGACCATGCGATGCTGAAGTATTGATGAGTATGTCTCTCTGCCAAGCTGAGAAATAACAGGGTTACCCGGCTGATCTCAGCTGCTGTCGTAACCATCAATAAAAGAGGCGGTCTCCAAATCTCATCTGGCTTTAGATGAGTATAATTACCAAAGTTAGCTAAAAATGCTGTCTGGGGAGGAAGGTGCAGTTGTGGAATTTAGCTTTACTTCTATTACTGGAGTGCTGACAAAGTTTCAAAAAATATTTCAAGCGGATTTACTTCCTTTTCTTTGCTCACACCAGACTGGAACAAACAGAGTAAGCAGGGGCTTCAGAGGTGTAACGTGTCCCTGCCACTGTCACCCAGGCTGGTGGCCACATCTGGTGCTAGCTGTCGCTTTTGGGTGGTCTTTGATGTAAACCCCAAATAGAGTTTTGCAACAGCCATTCTGCAGGTCTCAACAGGGCTTGTAATTGCAACACTTTTATTTCTCTCTATATATATAAAAATAGACACAGCATGTATTTATGTATACATATACTATTGAATATATATGTGCATGTATATCTATGTATCTGTCTAGCTATACAAGGGTGCATTCAGGTTAGGATATGCTGTCTAAAATGTTGTTGGTTTCCTGCTTCTCTTCTACTCTTTCTAGGCACAGCCTGCCAAGACGATGACAGTCACTTATTCCAGCAAAGTAGCAAATGCCACTTTCTTTGGATTTCACAGATTACTCCTAAAGTGGAAAGGCAGCATCTACAAATTGCTGTACAGAGAATTTATTGTTTTTGCTACTCTTTACACAGCGATAAGTGTATTATACAGGTACACTCTTTCCAATTCACAGCTCATTAAATGTTATCCTGAAGTTTTACACTTCATAGTGTTAGGCTGATAAAGGGGAGGGGGAGAGCTTACTATATTGTCTTTTCCTTGGACCTTTTCTAGTGTCCTTTCCTTTCCACGTTTGTTTTAATGTTTCAGAGAAATAACATAGGGTATAAATAAAATATAGTCTATTGTATTCAGCTAATTCTGCTTTCATCTCAGAGTTGAGCTACCATCCTACTGAAGCGAGGCTAAATAAACACCCATAGCTAGCCTATGTTATATAGCTTTTATCGTTCTGACATCGAGTTGGAAGCGACAAGTGTGCCTCTCTGCTTTAAATGATAAGTATAGACCTTTCATTCTACTTGCAGCACTGTGTCTTCAGTTGCTCAGTGGTAATTTCTTTAACAACCCTGAAAGGTAGTAATTTGAGAGCCAGGTTGTATAGTTAGGAAAAGCAAAGTTTTGCTTAAAGCTAGGATGGCATGGCAAACTTTATCTTTAAGCTTGCAGAGAGCCAAGCAAAACTGCATGGAAACCAGACGTGGTTATTACCTGTGTGTCACCCAGCACCTGGGAGGGTCATGTTAGAAAGAGTTGCTTATTCCAGCAAGGTGTGAATTAAACACCTGTATGACAGATGCGAGGCATCAATTAGTTCAGTGAAACTTTTAATTGATGAAGCACACTACACAGAAGCATCAAGAACATGATTCAGCTCTTACCTTGATCTGTAATTAGCCCTCAGTGTTTGCTTTTCATGCGAAGCAATGAGAAAATGAGCTTCCGTTTCTCTGTGATTAATTCCAAAATGTTCAGTAATCTATACCTGTAAATGTAGAAAGCAGATTACAGCATTAATATGTAAAGAAACACCAGTGTTGCACATCTCTTTAAATTAATGTAGCTTTAATGAAGCAATAGGCACTTAAAGACTATGGTAAATACACCATGGAAAGCCTTCTATATGCACTGCAGGTTTTATTGCACAAGTGTAAACAAAACCCACCAAATATTTGTCATATGTTCCCTTTACATGAAATTGAAGAATAACTGTAATACTCATCTACACAAATAAAACAATTGTTTATATTTAAGCTTGTTGTATTTCATTAGATATCTTTCTCCATGGGCAGAAGCTGCCATACTTCACTCATTTTCTATCATCTGGTGAATATTTTCCTCACCACAAAAAAAAAAAAATACAGTTGTGTTTTTCATCTTGGGGAAAAGAAAAAGTTTGTAGGAGTAAGAGTAAAAAAAAAAAACTACCTGCTGTAACAATGTAGCATTTTCAAATAAGGGTCATTAGAGGTTGGTAACCTTTTGCAATTCAAGCAGAGCTGAGCATTCTTATGAAGTAGCCCTCTGAAAGAGGAGGGCAAGCTCTATTTGCCAATTTACAGCTTGCTATTATCATTGGTCTGTATAAGATAGAAAGCTAATTCTCCAGGTGCATTGATCCTAATTAGCAGTGCCAATCAAATTAGTCACAAGAAAACTGCAAAGGTGAGGGAATAATATTTTCTCCTCTAGCTTCTTTATTACATGCCAAAAGTGTTCAGCACCTTACCTTTAAGAATTCACTTGAAGACATTAGCCAAGCTTGATCCTGATTGCACATACCTGATTATTTATACGTATTTGCACTTTGTAGCTAGTGCAAGCATATTATGAAAGGACAGATACATTTTATTTTTGCTGCAGATTTTTTCTTACAGGTAGCCAAAAACGTTTCTTTGAAAAATTATCAATTTACTGTGACAAATATGCTGAACAAATCCCAGTAACTTTTGTGCTTGGTAAGTACCAGTTACATGTGAAATTATTCTCCAACGCTGTCTCTGTTCAGGCATTTTGCAAATGTCCATGTGTGGAAGCATTGCAGAGCTAAGGGTCATGTGGGTGTTTACAGGCTCACAATAAAATCATCAGCTTCAAATAGGTCTCCTTAAATTTGAGTTGTTTTTCTCACATCAACAGTTATGCTCATGTTCTTAATATACCAACAAAAGAGTAAAGTTTCCATATGTTTCTGTATATATATATATAGTACTCACTAACACTGATACATCGTGCCTGATCTTTCAAAGCACTAAATTCACTCAAGGTTTACTACAAAAGAGGAAATTTGGAAGTTGAGTATGAGATACTCAGCTGTAAGGGGCCATTAAGTTGCAGTGTCTATTAAATAATTAGCATTGATTGCATCCTAGGTTTTGACATGACTTACTGCATTTATTCTGGGAAATGTAGCAGCTTAGTGATATGAATAACACTCTGCAAATTAAATCAAAGTAACCTATAAAGAAATCCTGATAGGCATTAGACTTCTGTGGTTTTTTTTTTTTTTTCTTCTAACTCCCAGGTTTCTACGTTACTTTGGTGGTGAATCGCTGGTGGAACCAGTTTGTGAACTTGCCATGGCCAGATCGACTGATGTTCCTCATCTCTAGCTGTGTCCAGGGTAGAGATGAATATGGGCGCTTGTTAAGGAGGACTCTCATGCGTTATGTGAATTTAACATCTCTGCTCATCTTTCGCTCTGTGAGCACAGCGGTATACAAAAGATTCCCCACAATGGACCATGTGGTAGGAGCAGGTACTGGAGTCTTTCCCCTCCAAATTTCTTTCCTTTCCCCCAGAGATGGTGGCACAGCAAGGGAAAGAGCCAGACTCATTTTTTTCTTTCCTCTTTGCCCCTTTGTGTGCCTCATACTAACCCATGTCAATGCTACCACATTTTTGTCAGTCACTTAAGTAACATGCCCTTAAATGTACATCTTTAATGCTCTTTAAGTCTTCATCTAGCAACACTACAGAAATCAAATGAGATTGAGGCTGTTATGTGGATCTGTTCTCAGAGGTCATGGAGGCAACAGGCCTGCTCCAAACACACAGGCATATGAAGCAGGTACAACATTCTCCAAGGCATGAAAAGTAATGTGGTATAGTATGATGCAGTAAGAATGATGACTTGTTATATGTCATTGCCTCGATGTCTAGGATGTAACTTTGTCTTGTGCATCAGAGACAGATCTCTGCAGGCACTTCACAAGTACAGCTTTATCTCAGTTTAAGTAGATTGCACTTTTTAAGTGTTCTCATATACTTAAGCCCAATTCTAAGGCTTTTTTCTTTAAATTTTACAACCTCACCTTAAGCTAAGCTTTTCAGGGATAAATATAGTAAGTATTAAACGTCTTTATTTTCTGTTTGTTTTGATAACATGAATGTGAGGAGGAGGAGGAGCATTCAATCATGTAAGACTGCTTGGCTATAAAGGACTGGCCACTGAGTATTTAAAGGCAAGGTGTGATGCCATGCCTTCTGACTGGCTTGGTCAGAGGCAGGGGTAGGACATCAGTGCAGAGACGTGCGGATCTGTTCAGAATAGGAGAAGTCATACATTTTTTACTGAACATCTAGCATTTTTTGAAATTATTTCTTTGGCAGAGATTAGTAAGCAAAGTTGTAGCCAACTAAAATATGCAGTGTGTATATACATATACACATTTCAAATACATGTGAGAAGCTTTGGATATTAAAAAAAAGTATCCAGGCAAAATACAGAATGCATGACCTTACTGGAAAAAAAATCATTTATGTTGGATTCAGTTGGATTTTGAAGTTCTCTTCCTTGTGCTGTTCAACAAAACTGTTTACCTGAGCCTGTGAAAGGTCAAGGAAGCTTCTGTCATTCTCCCCAGCAATCTGCTTCTAGTACACACTGGAAAATTACAACATTTCCAGCAGGCTAATCCAGCTCTGCCTCCCTATTGCTAAAGACAATCTGTTCAAAAGGAGACAAAATGTCACAGCATTGTAAAAAAATTGTAGATTGGTAAACAAGTTTGGTTTTGGTGGGTTTTTTGACAGTGGAAAATACTGTACTAGAAACTGTATAACTAAGTGTGATTAGTGTAGTCAACTCCGTGGATTTCTGTACTTGTTCTGTATGTTTTAATACATATTATACCACAGAATTTTGTTGATGCAGTACTGAGCACTTGAGGGTGTATTTTGCTCCTATTAACATCCAGTGATTAAGACAGTACTCTGCAATTATCCCCTCCCTAGCTCCCTATAGCATTACATATCAGACTGCATGGGAGAGCAGCATTTCATATGAACACAAGCAGCAGAATCTAATACTTGCAGCACAGTCATCGTTGAAACAACTTGTGATGATTTTGCATTTTGCCGTCAAACTGAGAACTGCCAGAGCATAACTATTGCTACACTCTTCCCTTTTCAGCAAATGAACTGCTTAAATTTGTAGATTTAAAATCTGAGAACAGTATCATGATAATCTAGTCTGACTCATCCATATCACAAGTCATAAAAGCTTACTCGCAACATCCTTATCCTGGTGTTACTTCTGACTGAGCTATAATACCTTCTGGGAATAAAAGTAGCCGTGATTTAAAATTCAGCTGGGCATAATGAAGACTACATCACTTCCTAGGTGAACTGGCATTCATAAGGATGGACTCAGTGTTGAAAAGTGACATTTTATTTTCAGTCTGAACTTGCAGAGAGTCATCTTCTAGTCACTGGCTTTTGTAATGGGTTTGGGTTATTCTTTTCTCAATTAGATGAAAACACTATTTTCTCTCAATAGCTATCTGTTAGCAGAGTGCATAAAGGCTTGAATAAACTTACGAGCTTCATCTTCTATAGTATCTCCCTACAAGGGATGTTCTTCAGTGCTGGATCTTCCTCCTAACTTTTCTGAAGTCATTTCCAATTTTTAGCGTTCTTTATGGAGTTGTGGATAGTAGATGCATGCAGATTCATGACATGATGCTGAGTGATGCAGCAGGTATGCCATAAATGCCAAATGCCTGGTGGCAGTCCTGAGCGTAACAATCCTGTTGGCTGCAAGGTGCAAGAAGAAAGTTGAATGCTCAAGAACCTAAGTCTTAAAAAACAAGTAATGAGTGAGCAGCTGGGCAGAGAGCAGCCCAAAACAGCCGATAGGAAACGCTGAAGAGAAACATGAGGTGCGAGCCAAACTACATGAATGCCTATGGACAGCCAAAGTTTGCGGTTCCAAACACTCTACTGGAATGAAGTACCAAAATTAAGTTATTTCCCACATAAGTCAGAAGCAGAAAGTGAATCTTTCATCTACTTGATCACTGTTAGCGCAACCTGGAGTTGTGGGAGATGTCTGCTGTCCAGTTCCTTCTTCTCTAACTGCTAGTCTTCAGAGTATTTGATGTGGGTACCCTGAGCCAGTCTTGTCTCAAACCATTCAGTTCTGATGGGAAAACTGAATACTCTTCAAATCACTTGTAGGAGAGCACAGCTGACTTTTTCTAGCCAAGCTTGTGTTCTCATCAGTAATTTTCCCATAAGATCACTTTGGCTGACATTGTTCACATTAACATCCTTTGATTCCTTATTGATTGCATCCCATGTCAAGGTTCTCATACTTTCACAAGCATTCAGTGCCCTGGCATTCCTTAGATCACCCTTTTCAAAACAGTGGTGCAGTATTTGCCAAATATTTCCAATTTCTTGGAGCTGCTCTAGGTTTCCAGTGCTTGTTAAAACCAGCATTCCTGTTCAGAGAGTTCTTCAGCTAATTCTTTGAACACTCTTATATAAAATTAGTATCACCATATTTAGAAACCATTTAATTTTAATAACTGAGTTTTGATATCCTCCCCTGTATTTGATAGAGTATAAAGTGTTCCTTTACTGCTGCAATAATAGCAAGTGGTTTTGAATATTGTTGCCATAACCTTCGCCAGCAGTAGGAGCAATCCAGACATTTAATATTTTCTGTGATAAGAATATGAAGCATTATTAATATCCATCAAAGAGAATCTTTAATTGATGCAAATACAAACATATTAACTTTAAAAAAATACATAAAAAATTAAATGCTATTGGTAAAAGAACAAGTCTTTGTTGATCTTTTCTGAAGAAAAAGGAACCCAGTTTGAGTGGAGCACTGCACTGGTCCTTGGAGCTTTGTGGCTCTTCATGACCCCTCAGGCCATGTCCTTCCATTTAATGACTTCCCAGAGACTCTCAAGTGACTTGCATCCGGTGTTTGTTCTAGACTGTCAATTTTCTGATATTCTGTCTGTTTGTTTCAGCCTGATAGAAATGTTTTTTCCTGTCCCATAATGAGCAGGCTGGCCAGCAAAAATCAAATGCAGCCTGAAGGACTGACTTTTAGGAGTCAGTCGTCATGACTAGCAGGACAATTTGTCTGGTTACCTGATTATTTCTGTGCAGTTCATTATGAGAGCTGGCTGCAAACAGCCCAGGGACGACTTAAGAGTTATATCTTATTCTGTTCTCAAATTACAGGATACTGCAGGAATAGTGTCTTGCTGATGAACTTTTTCTCTTTCACAGAATTTTCTCTCCTGTCCTCGTGTTCTTCTCTAGTTGCAGTATTTTATACCTGTTGTGTTGACTTGTTGAAACTGTTCAACAGTAGCTCTTTCCTCGACAACAGAATAATTAAGAAGGTCACTGGGTTTAACAAATCTCTGTTTACCTTATTCACATTTTTATACAAAACATAACTGAGTTTGTTAATATTTATTTTTTGCTGCTTCTTGTAGCTTTAGCAATGTTAGCAACAATGGGCCAATTCTTAGTTACTAGCTGGAGTTACTAGAAAAAAAATCCTGTCTACTCTCAAGTCTTTTATTGAATTTTCAGCACTCAAACTTGATTGGCTGGACAACTTATTTTGGGGCTGTCATGTTACTTTGTACTGTTTCAGAGTTAATGTCAACACAGCAAAAGAAGCCTTATACCCACCCTGGTAAGTGACACACACCTGAGCAAAAACTGAGATCCTCCAAACCCGAAAATTGCTCCACTCCCAGAAAATCCAGGATTTGGACAAAGGAAAAGATGAAGTTCCCCCTCAGAAGATTTCTGGGGTTGTTTTTCTCAAAGGCTGGGTGGAAGGAGGAGATCAGAGCAGAGTTCTTGCCCAATGGAGAAGAGGTGTTGCTCCACAAAACATCTGCTCCTGTGCCAGTCCCAGGCAGTGATCTGCTCTGATGCAGGTTTTGTCATACCTAGCCCTCACTCCCATGCTATCTGACCTTGGACTTGCTTGCAGCAGGGGGAAGGAGGGCTTCACAAGGCCAGGGGAATTCTGTAGGAAACATAATACCTTCCCTGTACCCCGGCGAGGCGAATTGCCAGGCAGAGAGCAGCTTCAGCCTACAGCCCCACAGCACGTCATCTGGCCCCGTGTCTCACTAGCAGCAGGATTTCAGTGCACGTTTCCATCTCTTTGCATGCCTTCATAACCCCAAACAAAACATGAAACACAATCTGGCAAGGAAGTATTTCGCTGGCAGAAGGCATGCTCTCTGCTGAGCTCTCTTTCATGCATGCACTTGTATCCTCTGTTTGCTTGTAAGCTTGCTGCTTTGCAGATTTACCAAAAATTATCAGAATTAGAAGGTCATGTAACTGCCCTTACAACATATGTTGAGATGCTGCTAAAAGCCATCATTGCTGAAAAGTGATAGTTTCTTGACTGGTATATGCAGTTCCTTATTTTTCTGCAAGTACAATATGAAACTAGAGCGTAATCTGTACAATTCTTACTAACGTGTATCTACAATCTGTCAGCGGTCAGATATGAGAACACAGTAACAGCGAGTAATTGCGTATATTGATCAAGAGGGCTTTTGTGTACGTAGTTCTTGAAAAAAAGATCTTGTTTCAAGCAAGATCTATGTTGGCAAAAAAGCTCTAAAAAAAAAAAAGGAGGAGGCTACTAGTTAGAACCATAAATAGTGTTTTGCATAGTTCTATGCAAATATGACATAAACAGATTCAAACTTACAAAATTTCTACCAGTGATATTGAAAGAGCAGAATAAATTGTCTTTTTTCTTTTTTCTTTTTTTTTTTTTTTTTTTTTTTTTCCTTGGGTTGGGGGGTAAACAGGTTTTATGACAAGATATGAAAGAAAAATTTTTGATGACCTTAAGTCTCCCCACCTGAAATACTGGGTTCCATTTGTCTGGTTTGGAAATTTAGCATCGAAGGCAAGAAAAGAGGGAAGAATTCGAGACAGTGTAGATCTGCAGACACTGATGAATGTAAGTAGAAAAAGTAAATCTGCAGAAAACTAATCTGAAATTATTATGCTGTAGCTTTTCACTAACATAATTTGATATAGTGCACATAGCTCTCCAGTGTCATTTAAATGATTTTACTCAGGATTTGTGCCACTTTTCTCTGTGCACCAATGTACACTCAAGCACACAGAGCAGCATTTTGCTGGGATTGTATTTATATGACTAAGAAGTTATTAATTGAACCAACAAATTGATGAGTAAAAAATTATTGTAACTTCACTGTAAATTCATATTTGTTCCATTTTGCAGGAAATATAAATTAAAAAAAAAGAGAATTATTAGATATTTTGGATATTTGAATATCATTTTCAGGGAAGATTATTTCCCTGTATATTTCATTAGATGGTCAAACATAGTTTTTAAGATATAACTTTTGTGTATCACTAGACTGTGAATAAGATATAAACTAAATATAATTTGTGAATAAATACATAATAAACTAAGCATTGCAACTCCATAAGCGAACTGAATATTCAAATGTGGCAATGGGGTGCTGGATATAGTTATGGTATCAATATATATATTACACTTTCATATTTCTCTGTCATTTTATTTGCATAAAAATGAACCGTAACGAAGTATTTATAATTCAGAATTGAACCTCATACAATTTTAGTTTGTTGGGGTTTGTTTCTTCTCTTATTTTTTTCCCCCTTCCTTTTTAGGAGATGAATAAGTACCGGTCTTGGTGCAGTCTCTTGTTTGGTTACGACTGGGTAGGAATTCCACTGGTCTATACCCAGGTACTGAGCTATCATCCTTTACAAAATTCAAAACAAAATTTCCATAAAAAGGCAGCTTGGTGCAAAACATCCATAGACTCGACCAGAGTCTTCGAGCTGTTGAGCACTCATTGACTCCCGTGAGATCACGGAGGTCTGGCTAACTATTTAACTCATATTTTAATGCAGAGATGTGTTAAAGGCCTTGCACAATTTGGGAGAGGGGAAGGAAGCACTGATTTTTTTTTTATATATTTCCTGGGTCTTCTTCCTGGCTACAGTTATTCCTGTGGCCTCTCTATTGGTAATACCTCCCTACAGACTGGTAAATTATATGGCAAAAGGCACTCAGAGGCCTTTGGGTATGTGTTCCCTTATGCATAGGATTGTATTATTGAATGATTTCAATGAAGTTTTGTTCTTTGCAGGTTGTTACTCTTGCAGTCTATACTTTTTTCTTTGCCTGCCTGATAGGGCGTCAATTTTTGGATACTGACCAAGGGTATCAGGGACATGACTTAGATATTTACATTCCAATCTTCACACTGTTGCAGTTCTTCTTCTACGCAGGATGGCTCAAGGTAAACTAGCTTTCTGGAAAGGTCATGGGGGAATCCTCCTGTGGGGGGCTGGTGAAGATGTCAGAGCTGCAGTCAAGGTGTCAGATATGTGTCACACTAAAATCACAGAAGATTAATGGAGTTACACCAACACTAAATTCAGCCCAAAGTGCCCTGTGGTCATAAAGAAACATCATGCAATACATTTTCCACCTGACAGATCTTACAGTAAGAAACAGTTGGGAACCTGAAAAAACCCACTTCAGCAAGACCAGTGCAGCCACAATTCCTCAAGGGAGTATTGCTCCAGCAAAATTGGATCCCAGGACTTGGACTATAAAATGACACATGGAAGGTTTAAAAAACCCACTTTCTCCTACTCCACTGTGCAGTGGGGAAATACTGCTGCAGACCTGGCATGGGCTGAACCAGTCTGAATCATACTTTCTTATGATCAAAGCCAGCCTTAAGTATCTGCTATTAACTTAATCAGATGCAGGCAATTAAAGGTCTCCAGTACCAGAGGGCTATCAAACAGTGACAGCCAATATTGGCTACAACCCTACCACATTAAAACATTCATTAAAAACAAGATTTATAGAAGGAATGGGATGCTACCCATCAGCCCATTTGTGCCTGCTGAGGTAACATATCACCATTGATCTAATAGTTGAGTAATTAAGCCACATACCTCATGGCAGTTTTCTCCTATGCAGTGAGTATCAAGGTAGACTAACTGGAAAAAAAGTTTAAAATAAAAAGAAAATTAGTACATTAGGGTCTGTGTGCATTAAGTCCTCCTCTTGGGATTATTAATCATGGCTGGAAACTTAGAGCTATCTGTTTTCTTAGAACATAAATTGCACAACACTGACCAGTTTTAGAGCCACTCCTTCCCACAGTCAGCTCCAAAGGTCAGAATAGAGAAGGCAGCACATCGAGCTGATGAATTGCAAGGGAAAGCAAAGTGCCTCTAGTCCTGTCACCTAGGAAATTGAGGGGTGGGGGGTGAAGGGGTTTGCTGCATAGGGACCAGCCTGGAGGGGAATGGGAGAAAGAAGAAGGGAGACCAGTGCAGTAGGGGGAGTACATTGCTCCTGCAGAAATATGAGGCTTTCTCTGTAGGCAATGTCTTTCAGGGTTTTACTAGCAGGTTACCAAAGCTCTTCCTCTAGATTGCTCTGCTGGTGCTTCTGAGGAGGGAATGGTTTCCCCTTCATCAGCACCCAAGGCTGTTAGTAGCATGTCATCTCTTCCAGTTAGGCTCAGGGCTTCCAGCCATCTCTGGGCTATGGCAGGTACAAGATGACATTGTAACTGAAAAATCTTCTACATAAGGAAATGAAAGGAAGCTTTTTTAAAAGGAAAATTTAGTATCAGCAGGGGTCCTTCAGCCTGGAGGTTTGTCCAAACCCGCAGTGCTTCCAAGTCAGGATATCTCTGTCTTTGAGGTTACAGCCGATTTCTTGCAGAGTGCACTGGGCTTTGGCTGCCAGGCTGTAGAAAGGACCCAGAGCTATCAACTTCCAGTAACTTGGCAATTCCTCAGAAATTAGGCTAAACTGAGCTCATTCCTTGGCCTTGAGCCTGGTTTGTTATACCTACAATACAGGGCAAAGCTTCCCATCATGAGAGATACTTCTAAATCCCAGTTTTCATGACAGAGATAGATGGACCATCCAAATGCAGGGCTTAGTTGTCCAGCACTACATTCCTTTCCAGAGATTAAAGTCATGTCTCATGCCAGGACCAGGCCAGACAAGAAAAAGGCCACTACTGCTGTTCCATTTGTCCTAGCTCTGCTCACTTTTTGTAGCTCATGTGACAAGTTTTACAGTGGATATTTGGGCAGTGATCTCCTGTTTTACACTGAGTGGATCCAGTTTCTTCTCTGGAGAGCCTCAACACAGTCTGCATTCTGGCTTATTTCTATTGCAGCTCTCCCATAACTATGCCCAATATTTAATGCCACAAGCCAGGCCAACCAGTGTGAGCAGGTGTCCCCTGTCTCCTTTTCGTTCCTTCTGCCTTACAGATGTTTTTGTTGCCTTAGTCTGCTCAGCAGTTCATATGGTGTCTTCCACCACTGGCCTGGGAAGTGGTGGCCTAGGAGAATCAGCAATTGCTTACTCCCTGGTACAAACTAGAAGCACATAAGAATAAATAGCTGGAGAGTAACTGCCTTACTATTATAAGTTATTTAGATCACAGCTGTCCATAGCGAGGTTCATGAGCAAGGCTATTTAATAATACAGTTCATTCACCCATATACACATTAAACTGAGGACCTGGCCACTGTGATCTGTGTACAGCCTTGGTCACCACCAGGAAGGCTTGGGAGGGTCAGCAAGAATGTAGTAGGCTTCAAAACCAGGGCTTAAAAAGACAAACAGAATGAGAAAAGTATGAGAAGATATTTAACTGCAGTGTACCAAGGAAATGAGAAATAGAGCAGTCTGAATTTCCTAAAACTTTTCCTTTTTTTAAAGTTTCCTATTTCATCTTTTTTTTTTTCCTCCCCCAGCACCTATGAGTTTTCTCCCCATAATGTTCTTTGGTGATCCTGGGGATGGAGGGGCAGCCTCTGCTTTTTTTTTTCTATTTATTTATTCCTCCAAAAAGGTCAGGACTGAATAAGGCTATGGGCAGACAGAGAGGTTTCCTTTCCCAGCCTAGTTCCCAGACTAAGGCATCTCACCACAAAGGTGCCTGAGCTCTCTGGTTGTCTTCTCCACGAGATGAGCTTTTCCCCTACAGTTTTAATTACTTCATGTATAGAAACCCAAAAGAGCAGGCTGAATTAAAGAACAAATTTAGATCCCTTCTCTTGGCTTTTGCTAGCAGGATGCAGGGCATCCATTTGACTCAAGTCTTTCGGTGGGCTGCTTCTCCTCAAAAGCTTCAGAGAAATGCCATCAGCATCAATCCCCATAAAGAAGCAGGGGCTGAGCTGGAGAGATGAGCTGGACTCCTTCCAGCAGACTCCAGCTGCAGGGCTCAGGAATACTGACCCAATGGGATGGTGGAGTATCGAAGAACAGAATGCAGTAACAGAGCCTGTAGCTGCTAAACCATTCATGTAAATCAGCCAAAGACAACAGTATGGAAAGCTCATGACTATCTTATGTGACAATTACCATTGCCCAGACATGTCTCAATTCCCCATAGGCCAGCACTGACAATCATGATTGACAGCACCAACACGGCAGAGAAATATGAATCTATAGGGAAAGCAAGCTGTTTTTTCACTAGGCTGGCAAAACCATCACACAAGAGCTCAAGCTATGATTGTAAGTGACAGGCAGGGAGAGAGTGAAAATTCCGATCCTGTTATCTCTGCAGCAGCAGTCCTGACATGGCATGCCAACTTCTGTTCACTGTCACCTTTTCCTTTCAGGTCGCTGAACAACTTATTAATCCATTTGGAGAAGATGATGATGATTTTGAAACTAACTGGTGCATCGATAGAAATTTACAGGTTGCTGTTGTTATTTTTATTTCCAGCTTTACTGTACTATAGGTTATCATGACATTTAATCCTATTTCTTATATCGAGGTATATATTAAGTCAACAAGTATCAGCAAAACAGATAATTTCCCTGAAGGAGTACCTATGGCTGTAATCTGCAGATTTTGTTTTTACAAGCTAATGCATCTTGATTTTGGTATTTGGCATTTATGATGCCTGACTAAACATGCAACCAGCTGACCTCAAACTATAAGCTCACTTTATGCCTGGAAAACATGCAATGTGAGTCAATCCTACAAAATGTAAAAGCCATCTATTCCCACATAGATAAGAACAAGTTTTGCTGGTCTGAATGTCTAGAAACTAAAATATTATAAAGATATTATATATGAACCCCTTTTTTTTTAAAAAAAAAAAAAAAGGCAGCAAAAATACCGAAAAGACCAAGCAGGGCCCCTACCGTGATTCATGCTGTGATGCTGTCTCCCATGGTAGCATCTGTGGTTGGTCAGTGTCCTCAGTGGCGGGAGCTGTGAGATGGCCAGGGTACAGATTTATTGTAGTTACCCCCAATTTCCCAACTGTCATGCCATGAAGAGGTCCCATGGTACCCACTGCTCCACTTGCAGGTAGAGCCAGGCATAGGGTTGAACTGCTGCTGGACCCCACATCTGCTGGGGACCATTGAGACTCCAAAGCAGCACCCAGATGTTAGAAGGAGCACGGGCAGGGCAAGCAAAACAGCATATTAAGCAAAGCAAAAAATGCAGGTATGCACAGGACTGGGAGAGGCCTTCATACTGCCAAAGATGCTCTCTGGCTTAACACTATTTTCTATAAGATATATTGGAAGGTTCTAGAACAGTATGGCCACATACTTGGTTCTGAATGTCTTAAAATGTGGATGAAGCCTATTAGAAAACTTCTTGACCTCTGGACATTTTAAGAAGCACAATTAATACTCTACAGAGACTTCCCATGGCACATGGAAGATCATATGCCCCTTTAACTATATCATATGTAAGGAAAGGCTTCAATCTCATGCAAATAGAAGCATATCTGTTGCAATCTGGCAGCATAGAAGACTCAAGTTTCAATAACATTGATGCTTTCATGAGTATAAGAGAGCATAGGGGGTGTATTTTATAATACTGAGTCTCTTCCCAATGCCCAGGCCAGCATACGCAGATTCCTTTAAAGGGTTTCTGAAGGAAGTGCTGACCCAGGGAGTACAAAACACATTATTTCATATACTGTACTATGTTGAAAGTGACATGATTTATACCAAAAAAAAAAAATCTAAGGTCTCGCTTCTGGCGGTGGACGAGATGCACATGAACTTACCAAGGATGGAGAAAGATATTTACTGGAACGATTCCTCTGCCCGGCCACCCTACACAAAAGCAGCTGCTGATTACTGTATTCCTTCATTTCTTGGATCAACTATTGAAATGGGGTGAGTGGCACTACGGGTCCTTAATGCCATCACGAAGATCACCACCTTTACAGCCCACACTGACTGATGGACAGTCAGCGTGGGGCTGTGACGATACTGTGATCAGGGAAGATGGAGATAGGAAATGATGTGGACAGTCTGGCATGGGTGGGATGATGTCTTCAGTGGTCCATGGCCTCATATGAATTATGCACCCATAGCTTCAATGGTATAATGAATAAATAGTGTATGTTTCCAGAGAGGGCTTGTTGACAGTCTCAGAGCACAGGATGGTACCTGAAGTCAGTGACTGACTTAATAGTTCTTTATTTCCTACAGCTTCTTCATACATCCCCCTGTTAACAAAATAGCTATTCCTTTGCTTGTTTAGTTAGCAGATGATGGCTAAGATCAGTCCAGATATTTGTGAAGATAAGCAAGAAATGATCTTAAATGTTTTATGTCTTTGCATTGACAAATAATCTAGGCATGGAAGTTGGAGTGGTCAAATTTTCTGAGGGGATAAAAGGAATTATTTGCAGAGATCAACACAAGAACCATCATTATAAAGAAACATATAAAGGATATAGGATAGTCTCACGTCGTCAGAATCTATAGGAAAAAAAAGTGATAGGCCAGCTAGCTTAGAAGCTGTTGAGTTTAAACACTTGTGACATTCTATAATATAGAACAGGTCAGTAAGGATAAATAACACCATTCCTGAACAAATAACAGGGCAAGAAGACATTTTTATTTTAAAAACTTTTAAAAAGTTACAGTAGCACCTTTCTTCACTTTAAAACTTACCTCAAGAAGTTTTCATTTTTTTCCAAAATTTTCCAGCGTTTATCAAAATAAAGTGTACATAATTTTTTGCTTTATTTGGCCTGGAAATTGGTGTTTGATCATTTTTTTTCCTCTGATTTTTTTCATTTTTGCATGCATTTCATTACAAAGAAAAATGGTTTATATGAGTTCCTTTTATCATACGATCACACACAGCCTTTTCAGAATTTATTTTCTTCTGGAAAAAAAAAATCTATGAAATGGCCAAAAGGAAAGAAGAAAGTAAAAATGTAAAGAAGAAAACCTCACAGAACAGAATTTATTTTAATGGGATTTCTGGGGGGAAAGGTGGCAAAGAAGAACCATTAATAAGTCTGCATACAGTTTTTTAATAAGAAAAACTTCACACAAAAAATTAAGGGGGGAGTGAACAAAAAATGGCTCCATATTAGTCCCCATGAAATGCAAACAGCTCTGATGTGTTGACTTTCTTATGAATTATTTTCTCCTCCAAACTGTTTCTCTGTTCATCTATCAAAAAAAAAATGGACATTTCTTATCCAGACTTCAAAATCAAGGTCTAATGATTCATCCAAGTCCAAAGCAAATATATAGAACTTGAGCCCAAATGCAAAGTCTTTTCTAGTCCCCTCAAGCCAACATCTGGAACAGGTTTCCCAGAGAGGTGGTAGAAGCCCCATCCCTGGAAACACTCAAGGCTGGATGGACTCTGAGCAACATGATCTCAGTAAATATGTCTCTGCTCTTCAGCATGCAGGGGTGGTTGGATTAGATGACATTTAAAGGTCCCTTTCAACCCAAAATATTCTATGATCTTCACAAATGCTAGATGAAGTTCCTCTGTCTCTCCAGGTTAGTGCTGCCTCCTTGTGCTCCTCACCTCAGATTTGGCCCAAGTACCTTTGTCATCCTTGCCCTTAGGACAGGTAACTGGGACAGTTTGGTTTGTCTTCTGGGGTCAGTAATGTGTATTGAATTGCCTGCCAGACGCAGCAATAGCTGTTCTCATGAACCACTGAAGCTGTGCAGTAGAAGATTACCAGGTACGGGTGGGACTTGCAGACACACCATCGTGCCCCAGAAATCACAGAATCACAGAATGTCAGGGGCCGGAAGGGACCTTGAAAGATCATCCAGTCCAACCCCCCTGCCAGAGCAGGATCACCGATACCAGATCACACAGGAACACGTCCAGGCGGGTTTTGAATATCGCCAGAGAGGGAGACTCCACAACCCCCCCGGGCAGCCTGTTCCAGTGCTCTGTCACCCTTACTGTGAAATAAGTGAGATTTGCCCATTTGAGTAATTCCAACATTTTTTGAAAGTCACACTCTGCTTCCAGGAGTAGCTTTCTCGTTGTTGTTATTTTGGCCTGTAGGATTCTCCTGAAGAAGTATCTACAGCACTGAGCAGTGGTTTTTATCCCCTTTCCCTCACCCTAAGCACAAGTCTAGCCATGTGAAGCTGCTACAGAGAGCTCCAGCCCAAATATGAAATGGTGCCGGAGGCCTGGCTGGATGCCCTCCCAGCCTTGCCCTCAGGACAAGATGTGGAGTGCTTTCTGTGTGATCTCACTGGTCCAAAGGTGCCCTCACCCCTTTTGCACCCCTTCCATACCCTTCCTTGGGGACGCACTAGGGCCTCGGTTCCTATGTCCATGCAGACCACACACTTCCTATATGTGACACCTACTACCTGGCTTTATTTGGCAGGCTGGCTGATACTGAATTCCTCTATGGGGAAGAGTGGCCCTGGGAAGAGGACAAACACCGAAGACAACGTTCTGTACTGAGGAGAGTCAAGAGATTTCTCAGCGTCCATGAGGGCCCTCCATCTCCAGCTCACCAGCGCTACAGTCGGCAGACAAGTGAGAATTCGGTGTTTTTCCCAGCAGATGAAAAGGGGCACATCAGACGGTTGCAGGAAATGCACACAAGAGGGAGACACTCTACCTCAAGCTTCAGAAAGAAACATGAAAGCGTTGACAGAAGTAACAGACTTCATAGTAGCAGAGATCTAGGACCCATAACTGAAACCTCAAGGAACGAGGCACAGTTTGGTGACAGTGATACCTCATCTGAGACAAACAAGCCAGTTCCTGAGGTCATTATCTCTGAAGCTGAGGAGAGAGCACCTGATGTGCTGGGCAAACCAGATCTGCAAGCAGAGCGCTCTGCAAGCATGCCAGAAGAGAAGCTGCAAAAGATCCTAGCTGAGGCAAACGTGACTCTTCTGGACCATCCTTTTTTCCCCCCAGAAATTACATACCTCTCAGGCTCTGAGGTGCATCAGTCACTTCCTACTGTGATAGGGGAGCCCAAACAAGAACCCCATGGTGGTAGTAATATAGCTGGTTGCATAACAGATCATGAGAGAAACCTTCAGCGGTGGAGTTTACCAAGCTTCCATAGTCATAGTACAGTGTCAAATACTGACACTGCACCGCCCTTAGCAGAGTCTGGGACAACGTCACAACAAAGGACCTTCAGTGATGGAAGAGATGGTACTTCTGCTGATGCTCCAGAGACATTTGAGATGCAGCACTTATGGGAAAGCCTGGATAGTAAAGAAACAGCCATAGTAGAATTTTCTAATGAGAAAAGTGAAAGAAAACTTTGACCGTGCTTCCCCTGGGTTTGACTGAACTTCTTGTCTTCTCTTGAAAGTGGTTCTCTCACAGACTTACTGAAAGTGTAGAAGGGCAGACACAATGCTCAGACAAGTCATGAGCAGGATCCAACAGAGGACTTGGGCACCTAAATAGGAGGCATTGTGGTGACATGCTTTAGCCACTTGGTCACTGCCTTGAAACCTGTGACCCTGGCGGGGAAAACATTTATGGGGAGAACTGGGAGCCTCAGGAATGGATGCAAGCAAACAAGCCAGCATACATGGCAGCAAGCTGTGTAGGATAACTTAGAGGAAACACAAGGTTATCAGAAAAGTGGAGATGGCTCTGTCCACTTTGGATCCACCCTGACCACTGCAACCTTTGGCCACTCCTTCAGATTAACATCTGTGACATCCTTGTAAAACCCACCAGCAGTTCTGATTTGTACTCAGGTGGCTAGAAGGGAAGGTAAGGGATTAATTCCCTCCTCAGCCTGGAGACATTCAGCCCACTATCTCTCACTGCCTGGAGGAATACTTGTATGGGGCAAGAGCCTGTCTTGCTTCTGCTGAAGCTGTGCCACTACAGAGTAGGAAAATAAAAGGATTAAATGTTTAGCTTCATTAAGAAAAATGAAAGAGGTAAAACTGCTCATGAGCTGGGCATGGGAGGTCTGAGTCTTGGTCTCTGCTCCTTGGCACATGCACGTGGAATACCTAGTAGCTGTTTATTGTAGAATGCCATTCCCAGGTGGCCTCCCTAGTGATGACAGAGCTGTGGCACTCTTTCAAGATGGAGCTGTAGGGGAACAGAGTTCCACTCTTGTGGAGATCTTCATCTGGAAGCACACAGGCTGCAGTCATCCTGGGAAGGCAACCAAGAGTCAGAGGACTGCTATCAAAAATTGTTCTCTGCTTCCTTTCCCCCCTCGCCTGTTCCCATGCTGCCCGGACATAGTACACACGTTCCCCATGAACCCAAACGCGAGCCAGCAATAGGTGGCTCCTGCTGCTCCAGGGGTAGCCAAACCACTTCCCTAAACCTCCTGGTAGCAACCTGGCCTTTCAGCTTCCACTCCTGCAAGAAGTCTCAAAACAGGCCCTCAAAGTAACAGCAGCTCTTCAGTTTTAGCTCTCATCCCCATGTACACAAATGCAGTCCAGAGTGTGACGCCAGCATCCCCCCATGAGTGAGTATCCAAGTAGACAGTCTCCTTAGACAATGGGGAGACCAGGTAGCTCAGGTGCTCGAAGAGCAGAGAGGGGGGAGATGCAGAAAATTATGTGGGCTGCAGCAGCCAGCAAGCAGCGTGAACTGTATGGACAGCAAATCCACCCAGCTCTTGCTCAGAAGTTTGCACTTTGGACAACAAACCAGCGTCTCTACTAGTATTATTGGTAACCCCAGTGGCTCCTAGGATTCCCTAAACCTGGGACGGGAATGAATGGACCTGCCTGTTCCTCTGGCCAACAGCTTAGGTGAGGAGTCCTCCAGTAGACTATCACATACAGCAGGATTCTACTATCTCACCTGGGTAGTCTTGAAAAAATATTAACCACCTTCCCCACTTCTACTTCTTCCAGCTTTGTTTCAGTCTGGGAACTAGCTGCTGGTGGTGCGCATTAGACATGGTCTATGTAGTGCCACCCTTTCAAATTCTTTAAAGACACTAGACAAACACACATGTATCCGTATCAGTTTAGGAAGCAGAGGACACTTAGCCCAAGGGATTGCTGTTTAAACACATCTTTTGGGAATGTCAGGTATGCAGAAAAGCCAAGAACAGATTTCCTAGGCACCTACGGAGGCACTTCTTCACACCATGAGACACTGGTATCTGGCAGCAGCTGAGTTGTGAGATATGATTACAGTTTGGAGTAAGATGTTCTGGTGAAACTTTTTACCCTTGCCGCTCTGTGACAATTCCTCAGGCAGATCAAGTTGCTATGTTCACATTTGACAAACAAAATGAGACCCTTAACAAAGTGAAATTAAACTGAAATAAACGGCAGTTTAGCCTAGCAGTCCTAATCTCTGGATGGCCCTTACTAGGCAATACCCAGCTTCTGGCAGCATCCTCTAGCTTTTCAGCCATCAGAGCCCCAGACTGATGACTCTGCCTGGGGAAGAGGACTCTATCAGCCTGTGACAATGGTGGAAACACATATTTTTCCCTTCCCTACATCAGTAGAGATAAAAAGAGTTTCCTCCAGCATTCCCTCTTTCTTCCCTATAAGAATATTCCCTTTTAGCTAAAGCCACACTTTTCAATTCAATATTTCTCAACTTAATTGCATCTGCAACTGTCAAGGAACTCCATTTACCGACAAGCTTAACTTTAACAAGTGGTAGGTTTTAAGTACAAATTATACTTTTTAAAGATACCCAGGTAGCTCCAGTCACACATCTAGATGCAAAGTGAAAGTAACTGCTGCTGTCCTTGGGAGGCTGAAACACTCCTCTATAGCATTTTGTTACAGAGTCAGGAGAGCAATACAGGTTTTGGGGGGAAGTTTGACCATGCTCCTCCCAGCTGTCCATGATAAGAAGGGTTTTCAGCAGCCTTTTATCTGTCTCTCTCCTCACAGTACATAAGCTTAAGAAACTGTGTTTCTCTCTGTGAGGGAAATTAAACCAGAAATTAGAGATGATTATAAAGTGCCCACTGCAAATCTGGGTCCAGTCCCACCACACCTCCTCACTCTTGTCCTTCACACAGCTTCCACCACAGCTTAAGGTGTTGGAGCCAAGTGCTCATTCGCTCCAACCCAGACATCAGCATGTTTCATCATGGCACTGCTAAGTCTGAAGAAACCCTCCCAGCTTCTCATTGTCCAACTCTGCTCATCTTCCATCATCCTCTTCTTAGCCTGGCCTCTACCTAGGGTGCACACTGCTGCTCTCCACCAGGATTTTAGACATCTCTTGAGCAATGCTACCTCTCCCACTCACTCTGCCAGCACTCCCTAGCCCAGCAACTGTCTTCATTCTTTGATGGAGGCTAAGGATGGCCACACAGTAGCCACTAGGTAGATAGAAGCTTCAGTTAAGTCCCACAGATGTGTCTATTAGACATGCGGATGCATGTTGAATTAGGAATGACAATTCTGAAGTCTCACAGTCTAATCTACAATACACAAATACCATTTCACACATAGCAGGCCAGCTCCAGGTTAGCAATAATATTCTCTTCATTATTTGTAAAGACACTAGTGCTGGGATGAGCTACTAGTAAATTTTTCCCTCCTCATTTAATCTGTCACCTCACTTTTGCAAACATCTTCAGGCTCTGATTTGTATTAAATTATCTTTTTGGGATTATGTGCTCTCTTAGGCACTTCCCACAGTAAACTATTTGCCTTAGCGTGGTAAATTGATTATTTTAGCAAACCCAACAATTAACGTTCACCAGTATAAACAAATGTCAAATTATTGCATGAATAAAGGCACTTTGAGAAACACAGATGTCTTGACTGTATTGAGCTGTCAAGAAGCACTTATGGCAAAGGTTTGACCTACCATGCCACTCAGCTTGATGTCGACCAAGCAGACCTACAGAAGCTGACAAAGCTGGAAGAGACTGAGGAGAGAATACAGCCAGGACAGACAAATAGTTCAGAGCAGCAGCTTGTTCAAATGGTGTTAATCTTGAGAATGATGAGATATAGCAGAACAAAGAGAGGGCCAGTTCCTCCACACATTGCCACACGTGGAAGGTCCCACCTATTTCTAGGATGTGCTCATGCTCTGTGCTGGAATTCATAGAGCTAAGATGTGGATGCAGGGACCAACCGGCTGCAGGGACATGTTCCATCACCCTTAAAATCCTCTGTCATAAATAACAGATCTCTGACTGCAAGCTCACGTTTGAGGGCTATATACATACTTTAGAACTAATGAAAACATACCAGAGTGTTGTGTGCTGAGTAGTAGAGAAAACAAAAATACCCCACTGCTGTTAAATGAGTGATAGGGCTTTATAAAAGTTTGTCTTGGTTTACGACGAAACAAATTACATTTTTTAAAAAATAAGTTTGCTCATAGTCACTCTGTCCTTTAAGAGTGATATGGGCTAAGAGGAAACAAAGCAAGACTGGCCTGAAATACATGGTAACTTCATACAGCTCAGTCTTGTCTGCAGAAAGAGACAACTGGCAGCAGAGTCCCCATTGCCATAGGCTGGTAGCCTGGATGCCAAATGTGTAACACAATGTGGCTGCAAATAGAGAGTCATGAAAACATGCACCAGAGAGAGGGAGTATTTCATACTGGAAGGCAAGATCAGTGTTTCAGAGAAACCTACAGACAAACCATCTCTATTAGTATTACTAATAATACTTACTGAGTCTTAGAACTGAAGCCTTAAAATCTAAGGGGCCGCGATCATAATACTGCCAAGGCCAGTACTGGATGTTGCGTTTGGTCTGTGCTAAGCACTTCCAGACAGGCATCAACAGAAAGCCCCTCAGGGTCACCAGCCCCTGCCCCAGAGATGCTGCAGCGGGGCTGGTCTCCAGCTCCCCAGGGCCCTGCCCTTCCTGGAGTTGCCCAGTGGCCGGCACTGCGGCTGCAGACATTTTTTGGCTTTAGGGAGATACAAGCAGACCCAGCACACCAACACGTCCCATCTCTCCAGGCCACAGACCAACCTGGATTTTCAATTGCTATGGCACCCTCTCCTCCTCCTCCTCCTCTCCAGCATCGCGCGGACAGAAACTGCTGTAAGAAAACATAAAATGAAACTGCAACAGTGCTCATTCCAAGGCAGGTTTTGCTTGGTTTAGTTTTATTCATGTGTATGGGGATAGCATCGGCTTTAGCAATCCAAACAAATACTCCAGTGGGTATAAAGTAGGTGAATCTTCTTTTGTCAGACCATCACAGCTACCTGTGGCTGTTTCACATCTTTCAAGCTGCTGTTTCAGCACTCAAGCTGCTACCACTGCTGACAAGAAATGGCTGGGCAAAGGGCAGTAGATGTGTAATGCTGGTGTGTTTGTCTTGTAACTCGTTGAGGTGATGCTGTGGTATCCCTTTGCAGTTCCCTTTGCAAGGGTTGTGGTCTAGGTTTTGTAACGTGAATAGATGCTGCTCCCAGCTGCCTGCACTGCCAAAAGGCAGAAGTGTCAGAGGAGAAAAGCAGCATCTGACCTAAGACATGGACATTAAACAGCGAGACACAAAAGAGGAAAAAAGTGTCAGTACAGAATGAACCCAAGGGATTTGAGAGACAATTGTGTGCAAGGAACAGTAGTGGTTACACAGGCATCAGTCAAATTCCACTTTATATAAACTGGATGGAGCAAGCCGATATAAAGAGAATTTATGTGGCACTAAGGAAACAAGGTTGGGCAAAACCCCAACCATGGAAAATAACGAGGAAAAGGAATTCAGTGTGAAATGAAAAGTACACAAGAAGAAAAAAGGATACCCAGACCAGAGCAGAGAGGAATTAGATTCCCCTACTTGCAACTGCTATCTTGTCAGCCTGGCACTGTTCCAGCATTTTTATCCTTCCTACTCTTTTGCAAATCCAAATGCTGAGCTTCTGTCACTTCATCCTGAGAGTTGTGGTGTCCATCAGTTGGTTAGGAAACATATAGAGATTGAACCAAACTATATAGTCTAGGACAAGGATCACCCCAAATCCCTTAAAATGTGGAGGGGGACAACATGACTGCTTTTAGGTCCAGAGTTTTGGTTAAAGCCCTTCTTCAAACATGTGTTGAAGATTATTACATTAACATTCAGGTTAAGGCAGAATAAATGCTTCAATGACTCAGTAGTGATCTGTTCTATGAGCAGCTTTTGCAAATCCCACTCTATCATTCCCACGGTCAAAAATGCAGTAAAAGGCAGACATAAAGACATCTCCTAAAATCCAGAGTGGGCCAGTGCGAGTGGTGATGTCGAGAGACTGAAAGCCGCTCATGCAGAACGTCTGGTCTTCAATAGACTCCTGGAAGGGAAAGCACATGTCCTTGTGGCTGCCTGCTCCAGCCCCAGCTTGGGTGAGCGAGGAGCAAGGAATAGGGAGTGGGGAGGCTGTGGATACGCACCTTTACAACGTATTGCTCTGCTGTGAGCTTGTACTCATGGTGTCCGATCGTGAAGCTTATGTAAGGCAAGCTGGACAGTCTTCTGCAGTCTACAAGAAACTATGCGATGCACTGGTTGAGAGGGGATTGGTTTGCCTTTTTTTCAGTATTGCCCTTTGAATCCAAGACTTTCTGTAGCAGGTAATAGTGAATTAACTACAGAGAAGCAGCATCAGGCTGACTTATGGCCCAACACTGCCCTCCAGCTTTCCAGCTCCTGCACTGGGTCAAACCAGTCTAGCAGCCCAGACCATCACACCAAAGTCCCTGGCGATGCAGGGCTGATGAAAATCCTTCCAAGTCCCAAAAGGAAGGAGGTGAAGGAGGACTCTGGTGTCCCCACTGTACAGCTCAGAAGCAAAACTGAGTGTGTGAGCCTCAGTGAACTCACATTAGCAAAGTTTGCTAAGCAAAAGTCCCCCGATGCTCTGGCCTGGCCTGGGTGGAGGAAGCTGCCTCCAGCCCACGCAGGGAGCACCCCACAGATGCAGCTCACTCCACTACCTCCTGTAACATCATCATTTTCAGGGGAAAAAAGAGTCAGTGAGAGAAGCACTTCATACTTTTACCCTGCCGTGGAGTGGATTTAAAGAGCAGAAAAAGGAGTAAACTCTGTCATGGTCATTAATTTCCATAAATCATACATTCACTTACAGTAACACAAATGATTTCCTGACCTTTCTAGTTATTTCATGAAAAAAATGGTGTGCTAAATGGTACTGCAGAATGCTCCAAGCCCCAGAGGGATCTTTGCTGTAAACTTCAGTGCTTAAAGTCATTGTTTTAGAGGCTTCCTAGAAGGAAGAATCTACTTTTTGTTGTTGTTAAATCTGCTTTATGAAAACATAGCCCTAAATCTTGTGTATACTTATCAGGTGCCATACCATTAGAAAAAAATAAACCATGGGATACAGAGGACAAGGGTAAAAAAGATAGTATAATGGTTTGTAGGATACGAGAAGCAAGACGTAATTCATTTACATAGCTAGTGCGTCCAGAACAAATTAATCTTTACTGAAAAGAGATAAAAGTTCTGGTGGAATCACTGATGGATGGACCTACTTATACTGGGATAAATTTGAGCCAATGTACTCAGCCTGTCTGTGGTTTCTACACAAACAGCCATAGAAAATCTTACTTTTGGGATGCTTTTTTGCAGTATATGAGATGCTGGCTGAGTGCTTTTATGTCAGAGCTGGAGTATTATAAACATACACTGCAATGACCTGTTTCTTGTTTATATTACAGTAATATAAGTGCATTGGAAATACATATTTTATCTATATTGATTAGTATGTTCCATTATAAAACCAACTTGTAATGCAAGCATACTGTGTGACATGTATCTGAAAATCTGAATGAAACCAAAACTCAGGGTTTAATTGAGAAAGAATCAGAAGCCTCAGGAATTACCCAGATGCCACTCCAGATCCTCCTCTTACAAAAGGAGGCAGATTAAAGGTCCACTTTGTCTTTGAACTTTGGCCAGTGCACTGGGCAACCATAACATTTAATTTCCTTCCACGTGCAGGACCAAGACAGCTGCAAAGTTAACAGAAGCCATAGGCAGCAGTTTTACTTGGGGTGCTGGCGCTGTGGCGATGTAGCAATTCCCTGTGGGAGTCAGCCAAAGGCCAGCAGTAAGGCACAGTATAAATAAGCTGCTCTTTCCCTGGGATGGGTGGGTTTAGCCATCTCGTGCTTGTTATCTCAGTGCTTTAGACATAACAACGGTTCAGTCATGCCATCTGAAAATTGCCAGTGGGAAGATGTGAAGGGTGACAGAGAGACATCCCAGCCTGTCCTGTGGGCAAGGCGGTGGGAAAACATCACCTACCTTGAGCAACCTTGGCTCACACAAGCCCCACAAAGAGGCAGAGGGAGCTGTGGACCACAGGCGTGGGAGTAGAGAGGCCATGAAGTGATACATAAAAATCTTTTTGGCTTGCTGGAGGAGGTGAAGGTGCTCCTCAGAGGGCAGGCAGGGACAACGAGGAGAAGTGTGGAACATCAGCAAGAGGGATACAGAAGAGAGCAGCAGGGAAGAGCAGAAAACCAGTGAGAAGACAGAGAAATAAGATTCGTGAGCAAGAACCAGCAAAGACTGTCCTGCACCCCATGCCAGGAGCCAGCATCCCTCCTGGGAGCCCAAACACATCACCACCTGCTCTGCTGCAAACAGTGGGAGGTCCTGCCAGAAGCAATTGTCGGGCTGTCATTATGATACCTTTATCTTTCCATTTGATGACAAGGGGGCTGGCCATCAGCACCGAACGCCTCCTAGCTTGAGCAAGCCAATGGCTATAACCACGGATTGTGAAAGGAAGTGCTCCTCTGCTTTTCCAAAAGAAAATTATCTCTGATGTAGAGTATGGATCAATTCCTCACACTGATGCCTCCATCATTTCCTTACACGCCAGTACTGACAGTTATGGGAGAGGAGGCAGACATCAGGGAGGAGGGCTGGGACAGAGTGCAGATGGGTCAAAACCAGCATGGCTCCAAATTCAGAGCTGTCCTGAGACCTTTCTGAACAGTTATTTCAGTTATTTTCCCACCCTATAAGCTCTTTGAACCAAATATCACTTTGTCATCCTTTCTGGCCATATAGGTTTTTACCTCTCCCATATGTGACGGACTTGCCCCAATATACTCCTGTAATCTCCTGATTTGTGAAGAGGGGCCAGTGATAAGAGAAGTGCCCGAGTCAACAATGGCTTCACAGCCGTGGGAGCAAAACGTCACCCGGCCCTGGATCTTTATGCTGTAAGTGAAAAACAAAGCATCTTTAAGCAAGTGGTATATACACAATGACTGAAGCAACACATTATTGCTGGCTACAGCATCAGAGTACAGTCTGAACTTAAAACCAACTGCTGAGCTTCCCCAGTCTCAAAAGACAAGAACATCATTAAAAGACAAGAAAGAAAGGAAAGGAAGCTGCATGAGGAAGATTTCTCATTTGTGAACCCACTTTTCCCTCTTAGGACTCCTACAGCCCTAATCATTTGCCTCCTGCTGATTGATTTGTCCTCACCCACAGATATGTGACCTCATGAATTTATGCAGCAGGAGAAGGAATGAAGGGACTCTGACTACTTTGAACAGGAAAGGTGAGAGCCGGATCTAGAACGGGATTCAGTTCCAGGGTACCTTGGCCATTCAACTCAATAGTCCACCATGAGGCAACTTGATCACTGGTGTATCGTATTAAAACATATTAACATGGTCTCCCAGAAACCAGCTACCCATGTCACAGCAGATTTAGAGAGCTAATAAACCCCACGTTCATCCTGGCAAATCCCCTTTGAGAGGCACCAAGGTAAAACACTGCAACCAAGTCCTCCTGCATCTGTATCACTAGGTGGTCCTGCCTCTGCAGGTTTTACCTGGGGAGGTGAATTCCACCAGGTATTTCGTATATACATACTTGTTCAGGTGTATTTGCCAGTAGCTTTTCTCAGTGACTGGGACCCAGTGGATTGAACCTTTGTAGAGAGAATGGTCTATTCCCCCGAGGATCAACACACCACCATTCTCGGTGTCATCTCCTCTGAAAGCAGAAGACAGGTGAACACAGACGTGGAAGTGTGCCATCACACATCAATGAGACTGCACTTAAAAAGCAAAAGACAAACTACAGCCCTTTCCCAGTTCAGATACGGATGGCTGAAAGGAATTATCACTAAATTACAACTGCATATGTTCCAGTGCAAAGCCTCCAAACAACCTCTGAGAAGACTTACTGTAGGCTGCCAAGGGCTAGGATCGGCATCAGAAGTAGATTGAGGCAGCTGCTGCTTTCACCTCTGAATAAATGCTGGAGAAATTGGTGCAGTTACAGCTAGGTCCAGATGAGGTGTTAACAACATTTCTGAAATGTGGCTACTTGAGTGCAGCATGCCATTTCTGTTCATCTCCACTGGCCAGAAGGAAACCTCTGACAACTCAGACACGGTGAGTCTGAGGTGGGAGCTTTTCTTTTGTTTATGACCAGCTCCAACAAGGATAAATGTCTGTCCAAAACTTCATGGTCCTCCCCAGCAAATTTTCCTTTTCACTCCATATTTTTCAGTGTCAAAAAAAAAAAAACAACAACCCAACAGACAAGGAAATGGAGAAAATTACTTCTAGAATTTAAGTAGCAATTCAACAGATGTGCTTTTGTCTTAACAATTAAAAAATATTTTCTTTGTTTTTTTGGCAGCGCCACTTTAAAGACTGACCTTTTCAGATAGAAAGAGAAGATTGGCTCCTCTACCAGCTGCTGGTTCATGATGCTGTCAAACACAGGCAGAGCATTGCCCACTGCTAAGGAGGGGTAGCCCAAGCCCAGCACACCATCAAAGCGGGCAAGGGCAAAGGTTGGTCCTGGCTCAAACACTGACTCTCCAAAGTCCTGTCCCTTGATGGAAATGTTACTTATCTGTTTGGTACAAGTGAAAGTAAAGAATTCATCAATTACAAGAAATTAGCCACTTTTCAAATCCATGTACTAGATTCATTCTGTTTATAAAGCCTGAATATCCTTGTATGACTTGCAGCAATGTAGCAGATGCCCATTTGGCAGGTAGGTTGCACCAGTTCCTTTAAATACCTTAATTCTGTGGATGTTTCTTCATCAACTCAGGACAGGACCCGAGGAGAAATGCAAAATAAAATCTTAGGGATTTGTCTGGGTAGCCCAAAGCTGGAGCAGCACCCCCACCTCTCAGCACCTGGCTTGGTGAGACCTTGCTCTGCCCTTGCCGAAACCAAAGTTTTCCAGTGCAAGGCCAGTATCTGAACTGCCCTTAAAACCTGGTTGACCTGGAGGCTGACACCCATTTTAGGTGGATGCTCACCTGCAGCGTGTCTTTGCCAGCAATGCCCACAAGTTGTCCCGTGCCATACTGCAAGGAGAAGGCTTCCCCTCCATGCTCATAGGAATCCGAGAGAAAGGATTTAAATTTCTGGTGGATCCCTACACAAAACAAATGACACCTGTGCACCGAGGGGAGGTCTCAGCAACACACCCACTCCTCAATGCACAACCAGCTGAGATGCAGGCAAGGCAAATTTTTTTGGTGGTGGTGGAGGTGCCCATTCCCTCACAGCTACCTCAGTTTTTGTGCACCTCAGAGGCTATTTTGGGTTTTAAAGAAAATTAAAACAAAAAAGGCCATTTCCACCCTATTTGTAGGTTTATTCTCATGTTTATTTTCATGCCTTTTGCATCAGACACCTTGTGGTGCAGAGGGACACTTCATAGCTGCAGCTGGCACCTGTCTTGGCTGCAGGGTGGTATGGAGGGGCAGATAGAGGGGCAAGCCAGGGAGGGAAGAGTGGTCCTCAAGGGTGCTCCAGATCCTCCCCTCCCAAATCCCTGCTGCAGGTGAGCTCCTTGGCAAGGGAGAAGTGGCCAAGGTACCTGAGACACATAAGAGTGTAAGGGAGGGTAACGTTTCTTACGGCATGCTTCACTGATGCAATAAGCGGAGGGGACCCAGAAATTGGAGGAGCCAGTGTCAAACACAACGGTGAACCTCTGGGGTGGTGTACCGACACTCACAACTCCGTAGTACTGCGCCTAGGGGAGGAAAGACCTGGTCAGCCCTGGGCTGCCTCCCACTGAGCTGTTCCTGAGAAAAAGGCAGACCTGAGAGCATGGCACAATGCTTTCATTTAGACATAAATGCACAGCACAGGGAAGTGTTTCTGCGTCCATGAGTGGCTGAGAGCAGCAGATTTCACTCCAGCTGCATGCATTACTGTGTGGCAATTTTAAAGTCTGCTAAGCAAACATTTATGTTCCTTATGAAGCCTACAAGCCCTCCTGCACCCCAAGATGAAGCTCTCACATGACCACACAGACTTTCAGGCAGCTCCCTACTGATATTGGTAAGAAATCAGTGATGCAAGGACAGCATGTACCACTTTGCCTGGCGTCAGAGGGCTCCGACCAGTGGCACAAATGCTGTCACATGTTTCTGGGCTTTTTCTTTTTAACTAGCAGCTATTAGCAAGTCACAATATTAATTCTGTTGCAGACTGTATCTGATATACTGACCAAAGTTCTTCCAGCAGATAAAGAAACCACTGACCAGCCCTGAATACTAGTCAAGGCTAGACATAATCTGTGAACATGTGAGTGCTAGAGTGAAGAGTTCATCCATATCCTAAATGCAAGTGTCTAAG
This sequence comes from Ceryle rudis, assembly GCA_033439905.1. Taxonomy (NCBI): domain Eukaryota; kingdom Metazoa; phylum Chordata; class Aves; order Coraciiformes; family Cerylidae; genus Ceryle; species Ceryle rudis. The sequence goes on from JAAGNO010022039.1 coordinate 48,981, forward strand.
TGCCCTATCTGGCCCTGGAAGAGCACTTCAGTATTAAGAGACCTATTTTTAGGAAGAGGCATTTCTGGAATTCAAACACAGATAGGAAAGCAATAGCCTTTTGTAGCAATACGAATAGTTGAATATGTATCTTCAAGTACATACTTGTTAATTAATACACTGAATATAGCTTCTGACCCCAGAGTTTACAGTCTGAATGAGATAATCATCAAAAGGCAAGTGCATCATTTAAGAGAATACCCAGCCATTGCTTTATCAATTAATCTGTAAAGTGAGGCAGCTTTAAAACAAGTTCAACAAAAAAAACCCTAAACCAAACAAAATAAAAAACAACAAACAACAAACCAGGAAAAACACCAACAGACTGCACCAAAACCTCCACAAAATTGTTCCTGATGTTAGCTGGGTATGCTAGGGAAGTAGGTATTGTTTGGTGCTTTTGAGATTTATCCCTCTTTGATAAGCTTTAAAGCAGGCTGAAATGATTCAGTCTCCTCTGTTCTTCACACACATCTCTAGCTCAGCTTGGCATATTTCTTTATGTCCCTCAAGTGTCAGGAAGTTCTTGCTGAATTAATTTGGTCTTCCCTTCCCTGTTCAGATGCAGCCTCTGCAACATTTCTACAGCTTAGCTCTCCTTTAGACAAGCATAACAGAAGAAACAAATAGAACAGAAAACAGACCAGCCAAATGGACAAAATGCTAAACCCAGGACAGACGGATTACAAAATGGTTGACCTGCTGACTTGCCTGTCTGAGATCCAATGAAAACTGTATTTTTCCTTTTTCAGTTTAGATTGGTAAATTCAGCCAGGCTAGTGTGAGACCCAGGTCACTCCCCAATATTTAATACACATTAAGGTCAGGAGATAGAAAAATAAACACTTCATTTGGATCTTGGTTATAACTGATTTGTGACTCCATGGGATCAAATAAATGGGATTTGGGGGATTTTTTTTAACATGCAAACATCCAAGTTTCTGGTAAATAGAATGCATTTAAATGAAGTAATCAGATTCTGCTACTAAAAACCCAATCCTGAACCGAGGTTGACACATGCAAACCTTTCACAATTGCTTGGAGACTCAACCAAGTCCCACACAAATCTACAGGAAAATAAAATTTGTCAAAGGACTATCACTGCTAGACACCAGCTTTCTACCTGGGTCCCATGCTAACCTAGATCTATACATGCTTTATTTTGCAGACTGATAAACTACTTTTTTTTTACAGTCTAATGCAACAAGCCATCCCAAGCCCTATAATTTCATTGAGAGACTAGATTTGAAATGTGCTGGAAAAAAAAAACAAACCTGCCTTCAAGAGAACAACGAGCCCTTTTGATTGCATTACCAAAATGGTACTTACATTCATGTAATCATACAGCCTTTCTGAAGCAGTTCCTACTGATAAAACAATATCTGCAGGGAAGCAATGCAGGTACCTCCGGGCAAAAAGGTCAGGGTGGTGATTCCTCCAAAATTCCTCTAACTCTCCCTTTTCCTTCAACTGTTTCTTGATAGATTTGAATCGTACAAGGGGGATTCTGTGCAAATAAAATGAACACAGAAAAATTAACTAGTTCTCCTCTCTAGAGATCTCATATACTCTTTAAAAAAAGAAAGTGTTTCTTTATTGAGACCTCGGGTAGCCAGCTGAGACACGTGCCAGCAATGCCAGATGTGTTTTCTTACCGTTCCACAGCCACAGTGAACGGGATGTAAACCACAGCCAACAGTATCACCCTCATGGCTCCAGGCAGTTTGGAGTCTAATGACACTCATTTACTCAGAAGTCCCTTTTTTATACCCGGTTGTCAGCAGAGGGCTGTTTGCCAGGTCAATCAATAACAGGAGGTCAGTGCTTTGGCAGAAAACCAATTAATTGCTCTCAGACTAACCACTGGATTGTGCAAATAGTGGTGTCCCGCGAAGCTGCTAAGGCACAGATAACTGGAGCACAGTTTAGACTAAACAGGCATTTTACTAGCAATCTTTAATGCCTTATACGTAAATATAACACATGGGGTGAGCTTGGCTCACATTAACATGGGAAAGAGGAGGCAGTCCAAGGACTTGCATGGTTCCCTCCGAGTAAGCTGCTCTCCAAGCTCACTTTAGTGACAAGTGGCCCATAAGTGTTGAATGCAGGAAAAAAAAAAAGGACATAATACATAATCATTTTTCTTTTACCTGGAGGCATTTCAGCAGGGCTGAGCAGATGGCTGTTCGATAGGGTTGTGACAAGTCATCCCCTGGGAACTGAAGTTGAATTCCCTATTTATGGGTGAGCTCCGGTCTAAACATAAATGTGATTGCCACCCCAAAAAATGGGTCTTAAAAGTAAAAAAAATTTGACAGCCTGCAACATATGGTAATAAACAGCCAGTGGTTTTGTACACATTTCAGCAAGACATTTGGAAGTGCTCGCCTGGATTTGTTTTCCTGCGAGTTTCCTGAGGTTAGCAGTTCCCCCCCGCCGCCTGGCACTTGGGTTCAAGTCAAGCTGGCAGAAAAATAACGATGTCAAAAAGACACTCTGATCTGACAGAGAGCAACCCCAAACCCATTAGCTGCCTGGGAGAAAGCTCAGCACTGAGTCTGCAATTTACTCATGAGACTTTTTGAATCTTTCCTCTGCGGGAGAATGTGCAGTGAGCAACAACAGACTGCAGCCCAGCATACATTAAACCTAAATTTGAATTAACAGCCACTTTTGTTCAAAATGTTATCTTAGGATGCTGGGAAAAGAGCAATGATGATTTTTCCCCTGCAATACACCACTTATTTAAACTGCTCACCGTGTGAAGGTGAACTGGAACTAAGTAAACCCTCCCAAAAGAAAGTAGATGTGCGACAGCAATCTAGCAAAGAGCGAATGTCAAGAACATGGAGGAGGCAGGAGTTATCAACTGCTCTAGCAACAATGAAAAAAGTGAAGGAAAAAATAGCAGAAAAAAACCACAGAGAGAGTGTTTGTGAGAAAAGAATGGGTCTAAATGCCTGTCACAGACTTTAAATAAAGTGTAAAGCAAATCATTACCACCACATACTAAAGAAATTCTTAAAAATTGTTCCTTTAAGGCTTTTAAAATCAATTAATTTAGAGATCTATCCATTAGTCCCCTGGATTTTGAAATACCCATTTTGCTTTCTCAAACTTACCTCCAAAATGTGAGGGCTACACAAACTCAGCAAAGGCTGAGCCTGATGTCATCACACAGCTGTGTGCAGAGCTTTGAATCTGAAAAAGCACCAGCATCTCTAATATTCTCTTTCAAAAAATAATAAAATCTCAAAAATGCAATATTTATATTGATTTCCATTTTATTGTGAATGTTTTAAATGACTCTCTAGCTCCGAGCAGTGTTCCCAATTTCTTCTGGACTCAGAAGTTGTACAGAAGCTCTCATCAAGCAATGATGTTTTCTGTCACACAGCCACCCCAGCCACTGAGCTCTAGGAGCTGGGTGCTGGAAATGAGAAGGGTGAGCAATAGATGGGGTCATCTGTGAACTTTTGGAAAGCAAAGGCATTTCTCAAGGAGCCTACATCTGCCACCTGACGTGCAGCAGAACAGATGTCACGCCCTCTGGTAGGATAGTGTCGTTTTGACAAGAGCAACACAATGTGCTGAGCACCTTTATCACTTGAACTCTTCCTCAAATGCCACAAATGCTTCTGGGAAGTCATTAAGGTTTACACTGGGGGGCATCAGGCTAACTCTGAAGACACGAAGCGGCTTTTAAAACACCACCATGGCACTACTGAAGGGACCACCTTTGCCTTAGAGCCTCTACAGAGTCGATGACTTACAGAAAGATCAAGAGTGTTCATTTTATCGCAAACGTAGCCTTTTATTAACCCACCACACAAAGGTTATTTTTCCCCAAATACCCTGATCTCACAGTGTGTTCCGAGCAGACCTTCATTTAGCCAACAGCGGTACAAAATGCAGCAACAAAAGGTCATCGTGACTTTTTTTGATAAACTCGAATAATGATTAAACTACAATGCAGAGGAGCCCTAAAAACCAGTTGTCCACAGCTTAAAAGTTTTATTAAGTAGAAATAATTCAAGTGAAAAAAAAAATACATACGTACTGTAAAGTTCTTTCTCTCTGTATGGTTTATTAAGAAAAATACGCCTAAACTGTAGTGTTAACATACTCTTACCTAGTTTTTTCTGTTGCTCTCTCTGATCAGCAGAATGTCTGAAGAGATTTGTCCAAGGGACACATCTTTGCCAAGGATGTAAATTCATTATTATTTATGCCAAATGCATTTCTTTTTCCACGGCTGTAGCCGACGGTGCCTTGATGGGGCAGGGAGCCTTCCCTTTAGAAGGTGCCACAGCTGCTTAAACAGAAACAAACACAAAAACCTGCTGGGGCCTATGGGAATATTTTCTTGCAAGTCAGATCTGATTCCAAGGTAACTGCTTGGAAAAAAATGCCCTGCAAAATCCAGGAATGACATGTTCCCCACAGTGGTCCTCTGACAGGGTGCATAGTGTTAAAGCAGTGAAGTGGCTACTCTGAGATGCTCATTGAGTGCAAATGGGCTCTTGCTGCTGGGATGCTAGGCCCAGCACATCCCACCTTCTGTCACAAGAGGAGTATTTTCAGCGCCTCTCTTCCACAGCACGGCAGCAGATGACAGTGACGTATCTTTGTTCTCCAGGCTTGATACTCTGCCCAGATTCTCCATCCAAAATCTATTTTGTAGCACTCAGGTCATAGAACTTGCTGTTCCCCATCCTGCTGCAATGCTGGTTCCCAGATGCCCTCTCTGTTGTTGTCGTCCCCCAGGAAACCCTCCATACGTTTCATAGCATCAACCCTGCACGGCACAGACCCTCATCTTGCAGAGGAGTCCTATAGACTATACTCAGTTGATAGCTAAGAGCTGTTTTACATTTGAAAGTAAGTGTAGTAGAAAAGCTCTCTATTGCCAGATTTGACTGGAGATCAGACGCCACTTCAGCTGCTTGATATTGCCTTTTTATTTGATTTGCCTTTTGCTTTTCTAAGAATATATGGCTCTCAGCAATCACATATTTTCGTTGTGTAGCACCTAATGTCCAGACACCAGCTGCAGATTGTTTGCAGAAAGCATCCTTCCTAAATTACAGTAAGTGTGGAAAATTACAGCAATGAGGTTAAGATACCAAAGTAGAGGGACAGCTTCCAGAAAGTCTATTTCACCTTAAAAGACCTTACCAGCTTTCACACCCAAAGATCATGGTAGAGCCAAGGCCAACACACAGGTAGGACAAGCCCCAAGAAAGCTTAAAACAGCAGCAGCTCAAGAAGCCAAAACACGCAGAGGTGCCTACACATGGGAAGGCTCCTCCTAGAATCAAGAGGTTCTCCTGACCTGAATAGCAATGGGTCTTACCGAGAGGAGGGAAGCAGTTTACACTGTCACATCTACATAGTCATAATTTTTAACATCGTATTTATCTCCCTCATTACAAGTGAGAATCTTGACGGAATTAAATCCATGGCAGTTTCTTGACAAGTTTTGGTGCAGACACAGGAACTGCAGTAGCATGATCAGAAGGTGGCTGGAGAACAGCTTTGGCAGGTTGTGATAGTGAGCATATTAGACTGGGATCCAGACAAGACACAAAACATAATGTTAATGAAAAAGGCCCTACGCAGTCAAGAGTGCCAGAGGCTATAGCAAACACCTTTAAATTATGAACATAAATACTGGAACAGCTCAAGATAGCAGTTTGACAAGTATTTATGTTAAAGCTTTAAGATAAGTATTGGGTGGCAAGTTACACTCTGAAATTACGTATTTGCACCTTGCAAAGTAAATCCCTAATAGTGCCACTTGTCTGGAAAGTCAGTCAAGTCTTTTGGAGGGTATTTTAAACAACGATTCAATTATATCCAACATTTCCGCAGGAAAAAAAAAAAATCATGAAAGCTAAACAGCTGAGCTTAAAAATTTGTTCTTCTGCAGTGTTTATTTTCCCAAGCCAGTCCCCACAGCCAGCAGTGGCTGCACAGTCAGCACAGCTGGAGCAAGAGGTGAGGGGTGGGGGCATCGGGGCAATGGTTTGGGGCAGAATCAGAGAACATTTACAGTGTGCAGGAAAAGGCAAGAAGGAATGTTTCCAGGGAGGGGCAAGTGGCACTGCGGGTGAGAGGGAGATCTGTGCTCCGAGTCATCCTGTCCATAATCCCCATCACCAAACACTCATTCAGTTATCAGAAACATTTCAGAGCCCTTGAGATTAAGGGCTGGTGCCATGTAAACAGAGACTTATATTGGGAAGACTGAGTTACCGGCAGGGCAGTGCACAGCAGAAGACCAAGGTGGGCCCCTGTCCCTTGCAGTCCCAGCGGTCCCTAAAGAAAGTCCTGGGATGGGCAACAGTCTGAAAGCCATAGTTGCTTTTGTGCCCTCCAAGAAATGCCAGAAGTACCTCCTGGAAGACCTAGAAGAGATGCCAGTGGATAAAATGGTGGATCTGAGCGGCAGACAGCTGAGGCGGCTACCTCTGCACATTTGCTCTTTTAGGGAACTGGTCAAGTTGTACCTGAGTGACAACAACCTGAACCATCTGCCCCCTGAGCTGGAGCAGCTGCAGAACCTGCAGATCCTGGCACTGGATTTCAACAACTTCAAAGCGCTGCCTCTGGTTGTGTGCACACTGAAGCAGCTCTGCATTCTCTACCTGGGCAACAACAAGCTCTGCAGCCTGCCCCTCGAGCTCCGACTCCTGCAGAACCTCAAGACCCTCTGGATCGAGTCCAACTGCCTGCAGTACCTGCCCGAGGTGGTGTGTGAGCTCAGCCTGCTCAAGACCCTGCATGCGGGCTCTAACGCGCTGCGCACGCTCCCCACCCAGCTGCAGTGCCTGCAGGAACTGCGCACCATCTGGCTGTCGGGCAACCTGCTGTCCGAGTTCCCCTCTGTGCTCCTGGACATGCCTTTCCTAGAGGTGATCGACGTGGATCGCAACTCTATCCGGTTCTTCCCCAGCCTGGCTCACCTCCCTGGCCTGAAGCTGGTGATCTATGACCACAACCCCTGCAGGAATGCACCCAAAGTGGCCAAGGGGGTGCGCCGGGTGGGGAGATGGTCAGAGGAGACACCTGAACCTCGCAAGCGGTCTGGTGCAGTGATAGAAATCACACTCGATGAGAAACCGTCACCACTTCCTGGCACCAAGCCCGAGACTGAAGTCGAGCCCTGCTGATGCTCAGCTGACCACTCTAGCGACAGCATACTCACACCACCCCTTGCTTGCTGCTGTCCAGGGAGCACCATGCCACCTGGCTAGTCTTCAGGAGTAGATGCACCAGCTTAGAGCTAGGTAACAGCAAATCTCTCTTGTACAGACACCCCCTTTTGTAGAGCACCCAGAACTCTCTCTAGAGAGCAGAGACTTCCTCCCTTTCCCCTTCATCCCACATGAGGACCACTCAAGAGTTCACAGTAGAGATGATGACACAGTTCAGATGTTTTCCATAGGTGGATTGTCCAGAGTGCACACAGCTTGGTGCTCTTCATCCATGGGCTTTTTCTTCTGCTTTCAATCTTGCTGAGGTGTCTGAGCTCAGCTGGAAGCTGCTATTCAAGGTGATTGCTGCTGAGAGTCATAAGCTCTGAAGTAACCCACAGCATTTGTCTCAAATGTCTTATCTGAAACACAGCAACAGCTTGAAGGTTTTCCTGCCTGCCACGTGGGAAGTGGCAGCAGAGCCCTGGCTGTGCTATCAAGGAAACACCATGTACATACCAGCAAGATGATCTCCTACTGCTGCCGCCTTCTTCCTGGAAAATTTGCAACCATTCCTATTCTGTTATTGCCAAGCAGCATTTTACATAAAGGTGAGGAAAGCTAAAGGCTGGGATGCTAGTTTTGGGTTACCAACAACACTGTCTGTAAGGGCAGCTGTACGTGCCAAGTTTTCATGCAGTGGCAAAGAAGTAAAACCAAAGCCCGACTAAAACAGAAAAAGCACGAGAGCTACCAAGGTAAACTTGCATGAATAGCCTGTCGCCACAGAATTTGAAGCTGAGGCAAACTTTACTCGGTGGACTTCAGCTGAGTATCTCTCCAGCTTGCAACTTGGTCCAGTTCAGATCCTCTTCAAAATGGACTGAATTCTGTTTAAAGTTACGTTTTACTTTATGTTTTAACAGAAGAAATCTGTCTCAAAATGACATTTTGAGCCTTGGATTCCACAGCACAGCTCATGCAGTTTGGTAAAAGCCAGCTCTTTTCAGAAAGGGCAGGGAGCCCTTGGTGGCGCAGAACAGCCACTGCCCTCTCTGCCTCACTTGTCAAGTGGAGCCATCTCACAGCGCAGCTTGGGGAAGCGGCATTGACTTCCCAGAAAAGGTTTGATTTACTGCCAGTTCGTGACTGCTTAACATCATTTACACGCTTAAAAAATTATCTTGAAATTATATAGTCTCTTGCTAGCACTTGTCTTGTTAAATGAAGTCTGAATTTGGATCTGGCTGGCACCTGTGTAGTGTGCTTACTAATCATTAAATTAAATAAAATACACCAGCATCTGTCAAGAGTTAAAGCATCCTTCTTCGGAATTAACTGAATTCTCTCTGTCAAAATTCTTTATCTCACCTTGTTCCAACAAACTCTTTCTTCCTGCAGAAGAAAATTATTCAGCGGGACAAGAGTTCTGGGCTTTTTTAGCATCCAGGTCCAATGTTTTATTTCCTATGCAACTGACCCAGTACTTTATTTATAATCTGAGGGGGTGGGGAGGAATGTGCTTTCACCTACTTGTCAAGGGTTTGTCTTTCCCCCAGCACTCTCTACACAATACTGTTGCTTTTGGAGCTCTGAAGAGACTCTTCTTTGAGCGTTTGGAGGAGCATCCTCTAAACAGGTTCTCTTCTTCTCAGGAAAACTAATGGATAAAAATGTTTGCACAGATACTTTCTTCATTTCCAATTAATCTTCCTACTTTGGCAGACATCCCCTGGGGTTTGCCCAGGTGCATTATACTTGCAAGGGCCAGGAGGGTCACAGTGCCCAGCTGGCACCTCTCTGGGCTCCCACACACAGTGCCCCCATTTGTCTCTGCTTAGTTATCAACAATCTGCATGAAGACTTCTGCAGGTAACATGGACTTCGCTATGGCCCAAGCATAAAGGAACTAGTCCAATTTAGAAACACATTGTCTTTGCAGCAATTCCTGCAATAGGACAGAGAATATAAAGATAAGCTACAACAGACATGAAGGCGGGGGGGAGGGGAGAAAAAGGGAACGTGATGCAGCCTGGCACATTTTCCACTAACTGTCCTCGATGGTAAGTTAGCCCTAGTCCAATGCTACGCAGTCAAACACAAAGACTGTTTGGTCCAGGATACCGACATGTCTCCCCAGCTGCGCCTTTTCACACCCCTCCTTAGTAGAACTCCCATCTAAATAACTTGTGGTGTCAAAATCTGTAAAATGCCTTTAGTTGTAGTTCTGGGCATTGATGAAGGTTCCTCTTCAGTTTGTCATCACAAAAAGAAAAAAAAAAACCAAACCAAAACCAAAAACACACCACCACCAAAACCAAAGAGTTAATACTGCAGTATCACTACAGAAGGGTAACATTTAAATTCGGAGCCTACTTCTAGGATCCCAGTTCAAAACCTTACAGCCAGGATTGGCATAAATTGCTCACACTAATGCACCAGGTCAACCCAAATCTGCAAGGTACCAAGGCTGGAGAGGTGACCCTTTGCACAGACTGCTCAGCCACCGCCTGAAGCATCTGAGCATGAGCATCGCAGCTTTTCTAATGAAATTGCCCTTCTTGGTTCTACACAAAGACAAATACAACTTTGATGAATCGGGTATTTTTTTATTATTATTTCTGTGTGTTTTAAGTGGAACCTGGAGAGGAACAGAAGGAATAGGGCTGTATAAAACCCCTGTTTTACTTGAAAGTGAATTCTTCCCCACAACACATAAACAGAAATAAGCTAAAACCAACTGAAGACAGTTACTTCATGCCATTGATGGAGACCTGCTCATTTCAAGCTTCTGTTCCATAACCTCACAAAAACTAGATCATTAGAAAAAATTACTAGATGACACCTGGTCCACAAATCCTCAGGTACCGAAGAAAATTTAACATGGGCGATGGTCTGGTACACGTTTTCTGGAGAGAAAAAGAAAAATTAGAAAATCCCCTCTGCCAGCTGATGTCCACCAGCCTACCCACCCATTCACCCTTATTTTTGAGTTGATACTTCTGAGGTCAGCATGAAGTGTGAATAGCACAAAAGGCACCATCACCTCTAACCTAATAAACCCACTTTGACCAAGGTAAAAAAATGCTGTGATTTACAAAATAGTGCAAACTACCTGGTAGTGGGCACGCATAGGATACCCTGACTACAACATGGCATTTCTTCCCAAACCTTCTGCAGATTCTACTTCAGAAGCAGCTGGGCATTTCACTACAGTTCTTGTGAAAATAAAAAAGCAGCATGATGCCTTACATTTTGGTCAGCCACTTTAGACGTTTTAGTACTATATAAGGCACATGAGTAGCTGGTGACTTAAGATTACCTAGGTCTTGCTTAGGCATGCTAATTTAAGCACACTGATGGCTCTGAAGGCCTGTTCATACTGCTAATGCAAGAAAAAAATCATGTAGCATGAACATCAGCATGTCAGAACAAGACTTTTCTGCACAGTTACTCTTCCACAAAAGGACCTTACTCTAATACCACTGTAACTGACCATGTAGGTACACAGATCGTACCTTGGTGCTGCTTTAATAATGTCATCTACACGAAGAATCATTTCTGCTGCTTCAGCTGCACTCAGCAAAACTTGTCTCTTGACTTGGAAACTTTCCGTCACTCCCAAGGCTGCCATGTCTCCAATGATACCCTCTTTCATATCTGGAAAAAGAGACACATTAAGAGGTTGTTTGAGGTTTTTTAACTTACGTAGTTTCCTTAAGAAAAAAACAACAAGAAGCTGACAGTATGGTAACTCACCTGCTCAAACAAATCATACTGATAGTAAAGGAAGTTATTTAATATAAAGTCTTCCACTTCAAGGCTCCTGATTTTAAGCCTATCATGTTGCAATTTCATACAATAAAAATAAATTATGAGAAATGAATCTACTGGGAGGCAAGATCCCAAGAGGACTCTCAGTACTATTTCCTTAGGTATATCAAATTTAGAGTTGTTCTTCACAACTTTTTAAAGTTTTTTTGGGGGTGGGGTGTTTGGTTGTGTTGGGGTTTTGTGTGGTTTTTGTTTTGTTTTGTTTTTTTAAATCAATGTCTTTCTTTTAAAGCTTTATATAACTAGACTCAATGTGGAAAGTGGGTTTCACAGGTGGAAACCATCTGGTTCAAAAACAAAGCTTTGCACTCTATTGTGACAAGGCTGGTAGAGTGACAACGGAATGTAACACTGTATGCCTACGTTCTATGCAAAGCAAACAGAAATCAACATACTCAGTTCTTCCAGCTGAATCTATCAATGACAAACAGATGGGACAAAGTTTAATAAGACTAACCACCCTCCCAAACAGGAATCCTATCACAGAAGTATTATCAAGCCCCTTACCAAGTCCGTAAGTAGTCTTCCCTTCACTGTGAGCAGCTCTGAGCTGAGCAACCAGATCTGCACTGTCATAGCCAGCATTATCAGCTATTATTGTTGGGATCTAAGGAGATAAACAGAGGTTGTTTTAAATTAATGCATGGATTGATCCATAGTAAACATGAAACATACTTTGATATTACTAGTTTACTAATCAGTTTCAAGAGACAGTTTCAAAAAACATGGCATATGAGCTGTTACAGTGATCACAAGATAGGGGAAGAAAAAAAAAAAAAACAAACTACCTGTCTAAGGATTTTGTTCAATAGGTGAGAGGACAGAAGCAAGTTAGCAGAACTGTCAGTTCATTGTACATGGACTGAAAGAAATTAGTCTCTTTCTTATCATTTCAGACTACAACTGGAGAAATGGTTTCATTTTAAGCTTGCTGGTAAGCACTAACCACCAGCTCATTCTGTTCACTGTTCAAGTGACAGCACTGTGAATCGCACATGCTGACTGAACAGGTAACACCAAATCTCACCATGCTCTTTAAATTTTCTTGGGACAAATGTTTTCCTATGGTCTTTCATTTCCTAATAAGGGTTTTCCCTAATTTAAATTATTAATTATTAAATTAATACATTTATTATTAAAACACCAATAGTTTTCTTTCTAAGAGAGAAGAGAGTCACTTTTCCCCCTTTGTTCATCCAAGGCATTGGCTGAATTTCACTTTTTTACTTTTAGAAAACCAAAACTTTGAAAGAGAAGCAACTATTTGATGTCAGAAGTTAGTAAACTTCATAAAAATTTATATCTATTAATCCATCAATCTGATTAAACAAACTTACCATTCGTAAAGCCTTAGCAAAGGACTCCATTGCAACAGACTCTTTGCCAGGTGTTCTCATGGCAAGCTCTGCAACAGCATTGGCCATCAGCATCTCTGAACAACCTATTCATTAAAGACACACAGATGTTTTGTATCAGACTCGAGCAGGAATACAAAATGTCTATCGTGTGTAAAGCTCAAGTATCTAATATTCACCTCCACCGTACACAGTTCTAGTGTCCTTCACAGTTTGCGCAAGAACACAGAGAGCATCGTGCAAAGACCTCTCTGCCTCATCTAGAATCTGCTGTGTTGCTCCACGCAAAACTATGGTGCAAGCTTCACCTAAAAAGTGCAAATGTGAAAAAAAATTAAAAATAAACCAAAACGAAATAAAGACACAAAAAGAGGCTATTGCAAAGCATTTGTAACAGTTTTGCTATCACTGAAGTAAATTTTTACATAGGTTGGGTTTGGGGGGAAAGACAGCATGATGGCATTTCACAGCTAGAATGAAATGATGTACAATATGCTACTGCTTTTATCAATGAACTGATCCATAACAACTTATTAAATAGAAAATAGATGTCACCACTAAACAACCCTTCAGGAAAGTTACAATATTGGCATTTACTAGAACAAGTTCTCAAAGTATGACACATTGCTACTTTTCTTGTCAATTTGATCTCCCAACGCAGACATTTTGGTTCCCATCCTTACAGATGTTTATGTTCATTTACGTAACATTAAACATATGCAATTTCAGCCATGAATGTACATCTTTGCAGGATTTTTACTGAAGAGCAAGGCTTTTAATAAAAAAATCATAGTGCATCATAAAAAAATTCGTACACCATCCTGATAACTGAATTGCATTAACAGAGAGTTAACACAAATGTTACAACATGCCATTAGTGGTAAAACACTCACCCATTGCCACTCCAGAGAAGTGAATGAGTTTATCTTCTCCAATCATGATTTCCTCAATAAGCTTGCAGCTTCCTAGTTTTACTAGCTCAGGGTGATCAAAGGTTGATGCAATTTCACCACCTACAAATGTTAAGATCATAGAAAAGTCAAAGAGCTTGTGATGAAAGCATCCATTGAGGCATTATTTAAGAGGGGGGATAAAAAAAGTATCTTCATAATCACACAAAAATAATTCTAAATAAATACTGATAAGACAATTTTTTCTCATGTCATCATATGGCACCAGAAACTTTTCACCGATGCTGACTAGTCCTTAAAACAGTATTTTGTTTCACATCACAAGCACTACAATAGCACTAATACTTTTGAGTTCTGTCTGGATAAGAGAATACATGTTAATCTTTACCAGTATTAAAATGTCAATCTGTTTAAAGTTCTGACAGTATTTACTGAAGAAGTATTTATAAAATACTGGTGCAAGTTTGTTAGGTTTTAAAACTTGAGCTTGTGCCATTGTTCATTTTGCCTGCCTGATGATGGTTGAGAACCAGTGGCCAACATTTTCCTGAATCATGAGCCCTGTGCTATGCTGTAGCAGCAATATTGTGCACTATTTATAAACTCCCATATCATGAACAGATATTACAAAGACCAAAATGTCTCTGAACGGTGCTTTTTTCTAGTACTTTGCTCTTTGCATTAGAAAATTCACTCCCAATGTATGCTAATTATCCACATTAGCTTGTAGCACTGCTGTAGTTGTAGCGGTACAAGGAAAGAGAAGACTTCAAGTAGTTTGTGCTTACTAAATGCTCTATTTTTTTCAGCTATACTATTTGATCCGGTGTAGTCTGATATAGTCCACTCGCTGAGCTACAAAATTTGTTTTGAATTTGTTCCAGAACAAAAGCAATGTTCCTCTCAATCAAGTGTTTGCCTGTGTCACCATGCCTACGGACAGTTGTACACAATTGCGACTTCAGCTTTGCTAAGCTAAACAAATCAGCATCTTCTTCTTTCTCTCTGCAAAGCAAGTTCTCCATCCTCCTCGTCACTTTCACAATCAATTTTTTATGATGTTCCAGTTAACTATCTCTAACTTCAGCAGTCTGGAGAATCATCTGTAGCATCCCAGATGTTTCATTTTCATTAATTTCTAGAGCATGATTTACAGTAACCACTACTAAAAATAACCAGGTTGTTTGTTCATGTTATTTGAGGTCCACCTCAAGTCAATGACTCAGGCTTACATTTATAACAAAGGATGACTCTTTAGTCTTCTCTAATATTACAATCAAACAACAACCATCTATAGCAAGACATTATTAACTGATTTCTGGGTTCGTCATTTTATTCTTTCTATTGCCAAGTTTCATCTTTTCCCTAGGAAACAAACATTTTAAAAAAGTTTATCAAGCAGGGACTTAACAGAAAATATTTTTTACATGTGAGACAAAATGACTGCCTAAATGATACACCAGTCAGAATTACAATCAAAAAAAAAAAAAAAAAAATCTTTGAATCATTATGCAGGTAGGATTCAGAATCAAAACAGATGTGTGAAGTATCACATACTGAAGACAGAAACTGAACTAATTACCTGCTTCTGAAAAAATACTGACAGTTACATAGCAGTTGATAGATCAACGAAGTAAATTCAGTTTCTTATGGCCAACATCATAGGGCCATCCCTACTCATTTCTATTTAAGTATAGTAAAACAAAGCTTACTTGGAGTACTGTTTACTCATTTCTATTTAAGTATAGTAAAACAAAGCTTACTTGGAGTACTGTTCATATTCACAGACCTGCTTAACAGTAGAAAGTACAAACCAGGTGATCAAGCATTAACATTTACTGAAGATCGAATAATGTGACCTCCAAGTTTCACATGACCAGGTACTCTACATACCTGTAACGAGAGCCAGACGTTCTACACCAGCGAAGTCTGCATGTTCGATAGCCATGACGCCGGCAGCTCCAAAGAGCTGTTCAGGGTAGTTGTAGATCAGCTGTCTACAATTAAAACACAGGCATATCTTCCCATTATACACGAAACAGATCTTTTAAAATACCAGAGTAACAAAGGGCACTGGGTTCTTAGCAGCATGGATGTGAGACATTTATGAAAGCTATAAAAGCAGTCAATAGATGAGGCACCTGCCACACACAGAATCTTACACCACACAGAAGCAAATGAAGTGGCAGGAAAACATACAGAGAAAAAAAAAAATTCAAACTATTATGGCTTTTTGAAATACCCTTCCCCTGAAGGCACGTTATCAATGCACAAGGACCCATATGCCTTAAATTCAAAGTCCTTTGATCATAAGTGCCTGCTGGGCACTTAACTGCCTATTCTAACAGAGTACACTAAAACAACAGATGAAGCAACATCTTTTAATTCCTTCACCAACACAAAATCTGAACAGTAGACAACTCTGTGGGAACAATAAACGCCCAGTCTTGTAATGTATACAAAAAGCAGACTGCAGCGTATGTGCTCCCTTATTAATGGGTATTCCACTCTCTCTAGAACGAAGCAGTCATCCAAAGCTGAATGGTCAATAACCTTTCAGGAGTGCTATGCCAAACTATTCTACCCTTCAAATTATAGATTATGTGTTGTAGAGATTCAGTAGAATCTGGGAGATGCTATCTCTGGTAAAAAAATGTTTCTAATCTATCTTCAAAAGAGACAGTTAGCACCACCGGATACGTGCAGAGAAGATTCTTCCTACTCTGGACCCATACAGGCTTGAACCCTGTCAAGCATCTTCTCAGTAGTATTTAACTGGCTAACACAGTATCAGCTGTGAAACAGACCTACAGTATGACTGTAAGCAGAAGTCAGTTTTTATTAGGGAATAAATCTGGAAATCAAGAGTCAGTCTGACTGGCATACAACTAGCCTGGCTACGGTGACTGACTGCTACCTGAGCTTCCTTAGGGCAACTACCTGTGTCACAAGCATACCAGATAGCAGTGATGGCATTAAGGATTTTTTAGCATACTTCAAAGGAATTCTTCCATCAATTTGCCTAGAGGACGCGTGACTCTATGACTCTATTTGTTCCATGTCCACTGGACAGAGCACTCACTTTGCCTACACTAGAAGGTAACACATGTGAAACATGACATAGATGGAAGGACTATGAGATTCATCAGTCTGTCAATGGTTCTTACAGACGTTTAACACAAATTTTGAAGGTGCACTATGTCCTGAAAGAGTAAAGCTTTGCTACTGTGGTGGAGAACAGTGCTACTCTTATAACGCCTATCCTTTGGTGCAGTATTAGCTAAACAGCTTCCCAGTAGACTACATGATGCACTGAACCACCAGGTCTCAAGCTGCTCATAAATACAGCAATTTCACTCAAGTAAGAATTACTGAAAGCCAGAAGCATTTTTCATCATTAAAAACCTGAATGCTTTTTTTGCACTGTGACAGTTTAAGAGAGAAGTAGAAGTATGCTGCCAACAAAAATAAGTAATTTAGATTGTGCCATCCCATAAATAAAAATGGTTATCTTCCATACTTTCAAAGATGTGTATAAAAGGCTCATGACAGGAACACAGATGTCTTTCAAACACTCTTGAATCTGGAGCAGTACTCCCATACCAGCATTTCAATACAGGAAGAAGCATAGCTGGTCAATATGCATTCCACAGCACAGACTCAGCATCAATTTCCCCTCAAAAGGGAGAATGTGGATATGGACAATGTTGCTGGTATTTATAACTAAATAAATTCATTAGCATAAAAGCATAGTGACATCGCTTCAACTGGAGTGAAATACGGATCCCTGGTTAAGTAACATCACTTCTGCAGGGAAAGGGAAAGGGAAAGGGAAAGGGAAAGGGAAAGGGAAAGGGAAAGGGCCACCAAAAAAAAAAAAAAAAAAAAAAAAAAAAGGGCAGGAAGGGCATGGTGAACGAAGGGAATCATAGAAGAAAAACACTGTCCTCACTGAAGAGAATTAATTAAGCATTAGGTAGGCTCATCTAATTTTATAGATACAAGGATAAATAATGCTCTTCACACTCACAATATTATAATCTTGCTACTTTCTAATTGCATTATAAACTCTACCCCCTTTCCCAGAAAATTCATACCTGTTAATGAAGCAGTTTATACCATGCTTAAGAATACGGTCTACCTTCTCCTTCATTTTTTCTTTTTCTGCCTGTTCTATTTCTGCTACCTTTGCTGTAGAGTCCACTCTAACACGAGAGCCAAAAATCTGTATCAAAGAAAACACAGAGTTCAGTCTAAAAAGGAATTCCATTTACAAAAACTTCATTTCACAACAGTAGTTCTGTCACACACCTTAATCTTGTCTGTATCCATACCAGTGTTTGCAATAAGAATCTTTGCATTTTCAATTCTTTTTGGCTGATTTACACCTATCTTCTTGTCAAGTAAAAAGCCTGTAGTAACAGAAAGGTCTTGTAAGACTTCATATGATAAAAGAAGAACAATCCGTTTACATCACTGCAAAAAATTTGTATAGAGATGTGTAACTTTTAACAGCTTCCATTTCTCGGGCGCACCTATAGCCAAAATAGTGACTTACCTTCATCTAAGTAGGAATCAGCCAAACTTCCACCAAGTTTCTTAATGACGTGGATAGCCTCCAAATTACCAGAACCTTTCAACCTAAGAACAGCCTCCACAGCTAATTTGACAAAGTGATCTTTATGATGAGTAAGTAATTTTGATGAAAGAGTTGTTCCTGCAATGTTCATCAAGTCTTCACGGAACTTCACTTCATCATCACTAAAATAAAGCGAGTACAGTTAAAACTGGAAAGTCTGAAAGCCTCACCTACCATTAACCTACCACTGTGAGTCTCTCCCCGTTTCTGAAAAGCCTGTATCCAGGTTCCATTCTGAGGCATGCTACACAGAATCCCTCCAGCACCCCATAATACAATCTTCCACTTGAAATACACATTGAATTAGGACAAACTTTGCATTCAGCTTTAGAAAGCCTGTGCCCTCAAGGTGTTGGGTAAATAGTCACATTTAAAACCAGAGTATGAAATCTGAAGTAACAGCTCAGATTCTTATTTTAGGAAAATTATTTCTGCTTGTTTCTGCACATCATAAGTAATTTTACTTAATTTCATAAAGCTTCTATAGTTCACTTAACTACACAAGGTTTTTTTCTTAACTGTTACAATTCATAAATTCAGCCTTTACACTTCTTAAAAGAAAGCAAACTGTTTTCCAGTGGTATATACTTCTCACTGATGTTTCAGTCTTGACTGCTTCATAAACAATTACAGCAAATGCTCATTACTAACCCATGATCCACAGCTGCTTTCAAAAGTGCCTCTCTTGAAGCTTTTGTGGCTGCTCTCCAGCCTGCAATGATGGTCTGAGGATGAATCTTCTTTGCAATTAATAATTCTGCCTCCTATTTAAATGAAAATAATAATCAAGTTTCCCCCCCTCAAAGGTACATTTACACTAATTGGGAAAGACGCTTACAAGTAATCAGAAAAAGATGTATGGCAAAAAAAGCCAGAGAGCTATAGGAATGACGGTCACCCTACTGGCTGGGTTTTCTCCAAGGCAAATACAATCTGCCCTTGGACTAGCATCCAGAAATTTTAATTAACAAAAATCCTAACTCTACTAGGAATAATGACCAGTCATGTACTTCAAAATAGCAATCTATCATTACATGTTTGAGATCAGTTTTCTGTTCACTTATAGCTGCAACTTAAAGCGTAGTTGCACAAAAAACAACAAACCCAAACATCTCCAAATACCCTTTTTTGTGAGGAACTCAACAGGCTCTGACGGGTCATTTCTCACATGCCCTTGATCTGAGAGCATCAGATTTACTGGCACAGTTCTGCTAACAACAATTTCTCACTTCTGAATTGAGTTTTGAACTCTGTATGTGGAGTTTAAAGGAATGGTATGAACTTGGGTTTCATGCACACAAGAACAGACATTAACACGCCTTTTTTCTTTTCCCCCATTGACATTATGAAAAGGATTTATCTCACAGATAAGCAGTGCTACATGAGGCCCTGTGCAACATCTAGGAAGTGACCCATGAGAGTGATACTTCTCTGTTTCACTTGCATAATAAAATAATAGAAAATAATTTTCTAAAATGTACTAAATTAGAATACTTAATTTATCAATAATAATGAATACAGTTTAAAATTTAAAGGATAACCCAGTATTTAATAGGTTTTTTTCCTACCCATTTCCATGGCAAGAGCAAGACATTCCAAGTATTTGGAAGCCCTCTTCATAAAAACCAAGTAATACATTTCCTGTCAATACCACAGAATCACACTGCCAAACAGAAAAACTTTTAAAAAACAAATACATCACCCTCAGTAATTCAGCTGCCAACACTGTGACAGACGTAGTTCCATCACCAACTTCGTCATCCTGAACCTTCGACATATCTAAAGAAAAGAGATGCTGCATTAATGTTTTGATTCAAAATACCATGCTCACCTGTATCAGCTTTATGTGACACTTTTATATTAGTTTGGAGAAGAAAAAAAGAACTTTTATCCATAATAATTTAAAGAGGTCACTCTAAGTCACAGAAAAAACGCAAGATGCAAAGCAAAGTCAAGATCCTTCAAATTCTTCTTCATATGCAACCTACATACCAGTTCCAGTCTGGCAATGGTGAAATGCTACTCCTCTACCTCCTGATTCCTAAAAATGGTCAACAAAATGAAGAAGGGCCAGATGGAAGCTCAAAGGTATACATGCAGGATCCTTCTTGATAAACAAGGATGCAGCAACACAAAATCATCAAGAAACTTGACACCAAATTGTTCAGTCTTTTTTGTCACTAGAACTGGACCATCTGCAAACTATGACAGTTGATCACAAAGGTAAACTCTGCCCAGAGTACATCACTGATTAAGTGGTAAGAATAGATTTAAATCAGAGAGAACCAAAGAGAACCTCTGTACTCTAGTAGATGTGCATTTTGAATTTTCCCCGTGAAAAAAAGACAGGCACACAGCTGTCTTTTGTCCCTTTTGACTCCTGG
>JAAGNO010022039.1:69444-80808 GCA_033439905.1 Ceryle rudis
AGTAGATGTGCATTTTGAATTTTCCCCGTGAAAAAAAGACAGGCACACAGCTGTCTTTTGTCCCTTTTGACTCCTGGGACAAATCAGGGTTGAGGGAAAACAAAGAGACACCAGAACACTTCTGCAAGAGTAACATATACCTCAATTTTACTTTTGCAGAGTTCCAGAAATCTTACAACACGTTGACCTCCTTACTTTAGGTATTCTTCTCCCCTTCCCTTCAATTTTTCACATAATATGAAGAAATTTTTCTAACAATAAATACAGTGAAGAAATGTCAAGTACTCCAACAACAAATTGTTAAAAACTCACCAACCAAGACCTTGGCAGCTGGGTTGTCAACTCCAATAGCTTTCAGGATGGTTGCACCATCATTGGTAACTGTTACTGTGCTCTCTCTCCCAGTACTCAAAAGAATCTTATCCTACAAGATACAAGATGTAGATTATTGCTTGAAAATATACTGTAACTATCAAAAATAAACTAACAGGAATCACCACTGAGAACTTGGAGCTGCCTTACCATGCCTTTAGGCCCCAGAGTGCTCTTGACCAGGTCACCAATAGCAATGGCACCAACAAAGGACGACTGAAATGAAAGCAAATATACCTTAGAAAGTGATTTATTTCTACTTTAATACAAAAAGTAGGAGCTAGTCCGTAACTTCCAAGGGAACATTTTAACCCAACACTTCCACAGCCACACTCCTTTCAGCAGAGTCTGGGTCCGCATTTCCTAACTGCTACATTTTGATAACCAGATCAAATACACTTAATTCTCACAGAAGCCATGAAAGCCTGTCTCGCAGCCAAAAGAAATGCCTTTCAATAACATCAACGTTCTGAGCTAAGGTACTTAATTTTGAATACTTATGAGAAGTTTCTCTAATTGTGAGAATAAACAACACTCCTCCTACTTTCTGTTCACAGGCACACAACGTGAAAAAACAATGAGACAGATCAAGTTCCACATTACCATAAACTGGAATTACATTTAACAGTAGAAAAGGCAAAATTTAATAACCCGTGTATTACTAGTTTCTCAGGGAACTAAACTTACCAGCCGAGCTGTTTCAGCCTTTTCTTCATCTGCACCTGCCTTGAAAATGTTCACAGGAGCGAGGGAAATGGATGCCTAAAACAGAGTTTACATAAATATATTCCCTTAGCTTTAATAAAACAATGCATTTTAAAAACAAATCCCCAACGTTAACTTACAACAGTATTTTTATTATTAAAATTATTTAGTTCTATACCCCATTAGGTTTTGATAAAGAGTATATTCAAAATAAATTCACCTTGATTCTTTCTTAAAAATCTATCTTGCAATCTTGTAACTGCATGAAGAGGTTACAAAACCAATTCTGACCTACTCGTAGTGACAGTACACCATATTCTCTGATAAAATCTACAAGCCTGAAAGACCATTACCCGTACCTGACTTTACAGAAAGGTCTGTGTTGCTGTTCTGTGTGGCTCAGCATCAGATGCAGACAACCCAAAGATAAGTACAACCAGCAGAAACTAAAAAAATCTAGCTGCTTAGCACACTGGGTCTTTAATCATAAAATTATAGAACAGTTTGGGTTGGAGGGGACCTTAAAGATCATCAAGTTCCAACCCCCCTACCATAGTCAGGGCCACCGCCCACTAGATGAGGATGCTCAAGGCCCCATCCAATCTGGCCTTGAACACATCCCATAATGGACAACCTACAACCTCCCTGGGCAACCTGTTCCAGAGTCACACCACCCGTGCAGTGAAAAGCATCTTCCTGATTTCTACTTTAAATCTACCCTCTTCCAGTTTGAGGACATGACCACTCACCACTACAAGCCCTAGTAAAAAAGTCCCTTCCCAGCTTTCTTGGAGGCCCCCTTCAGATACTGGTAGGACGCAATAAGGTCTCCCCAGAGCATTCTCCTCTCCAGGTTGAACAATCCCAACCTTCTCAGCTTGTCCTCATAGGAGAGGTGCTTCAGCCATCTACTCATTTTAATGGCCCTTCTCTGGATCTGATCCAATAGGTCCACATCCCTCTTGTACTGGGAGATCAAGAGCTCATAATATTTTGACACTTGTGTTGAACCCTATCTTTTTTTTGCATTTCCATGCAAATTATATCAGCAATAGATATTCATCTTTAAAGATTATTACTTACAAAAAATTCAGAGATATTAGTGAATTAGGATCAAAACCCCAAAGAACAAATGTACCAGCATTTAAGAGAGTTCCGTGACTTTTTGCTTTCCTGCGCAATAAGCACACAGTTTTTACTAAAAGTTTTGTGTCTGTTACATCAGTGCTTTGACAAGAAAACTCAAAAGGGTGAAGTAGGAGACGACATGCAGCGTAAGGGATGCTCTGAGCAGCTCATCAAGAGTGGCTTCTCACGCTCGGTGACTCGGCATTGCCTCTCCAGTTCTTCTTAGGAGTCAGGGGGAGAGAAGAAGCGGCCTCCGCCTGCCCCTATCATGCCAGCCGTGTTGCGGGGGCCCGGTACGGGCCTCTGCTACCGGGGCGGGTGGAAGGAAGGACGGGCCCCGGGCCTCGCCGCTGCAGGCTCGGCTGGTCCTCCACTCCTGCCCGGCCGCGCCCTGACGGACCCTCCTCGCGCGCGCTCTAGAACCTTCCACACCCAACACTCCGCCACCCGCCCGCCGGGCAGAGCGCGAGGTCGCCCCCACGCGAGCGCCGCAACCGCCGCCCGACAAAGCGCGGGGGAGGGGCGCGGCCGCCGGGCCCTCCCACGCGGGTCTGCGGGGACCGCGGCCGCCGCCTCCCCCCCCATCCCCCGGGCGAAAGCTCCGCAGGCCGCCGCTGCCCGCCGCTCACCATGATGCCGGTTCCGCCGCCGGGACCCCGCCAACCGCCCTCCTCCACTAGAGAACTAGCGCTCGGCCCCGCAGCCCCCCACGAGCTCCTGGCGGAACTGGCGTCACAAGAGTCACCGTTTCCGGCAGCGCGCGGCACCGTGGGAGCCGCAGCCCGCCCCGCAGGAGGGGGCGGAGCTCAGCTGCGGGGCGGGAGAGGGACCCTCACGGCGGCTAACCCCGCCCCCCGGGCCTGGCGTCTCACCGGCTGTGCGCAGCGGGCACCGCCCCCCTGCAGGAGCGTGCCGTTATTTTTAACGAGTTACGTTAGGGGTCCTGGAGGCCTCGTGCTCCTTAAAGGAGGTCAGTTTTCAAACCAGTCAAAACCATTTCGAATTACTGTTGTGGCCTCTAGTGCACCTGCCAGGCCATCCCCCATCTCTGTTGTTACATCTTGCACATCACCCCTTAAAAGCAGCGAACAGGAACTACCCTGGCACCATCCCACTCAACACACTCTTCAATATTAAAAAAAAACCACGGTAATTATTCTCTTGCCAGCCTTGCAGGTATGTGAGACCACATCCAAACCTCCTTTCAGCGCTGCTTTTCCTCCCCACAAAAAGTCTTGTTAGTTACCTGATCATATGAAAAAAAATGAAGGTCAGCTGGTGTGTATGATTTGTTCCTCAAGGATTAATTCCAGCTGGTACTTCCTGATGCCAGACACAAATCTCTTGAGATATACGCAGAGCTGGCCGGTGTAGATTCAAACTCGCCTCTGTTGTGCCCATGTCAATTTTTAAGGTCACACTGTGAATAAGGAAGAAAAAAAGAGAAAGGGCCTCATTTTAGTATTTCTATAAACACATAACGCTTTGTAAATCACATCTCTTTCGAGGTTAAGAAACAGAGCATGTTTCAGTCCCGAATAACATTTGACACCCCAGACAGCTCAGGGCTAAGCAAGGGCTTGATTGTTCAGGGATGAACTCTCACTCAGACCTCCACCTGTCTCAGTATCTACTGGTACTGCTTTAATTCAGATTGAGACTGTCTACTCACAGCCAAGCTACTGCTCTGATAATAGAGCAGCATGTTTCCTGGTTTCTAAGGCCAAGAATTCAGGCACCAATGACAGCATCTAAGTCAAGGCTTAACTGCAGTCAAACCAGCCACTTAAGCCTCTGAGGAGAGAGGAGTTTGAGGAAGAAAGGGAAACAGAGACTTTTCACAATATCCAACTCTTTGGGTGCTCCCAAATGAAAACTAACCAATGTATTATCGTGTGTGACTTATGGATAGGGATTTTTAACAGGGGCAGTTGATAACTATTATTGGCACATATGTACTAGGCACATACGGCTGGAAAGTCAGCTCTTTAATGCTTGGCTGATCAATGTCACCTGTTTCGAGCTGCCTTCAAATATTCATTTCAGAACAAATTATCATTAGGTCAAGAATGTGAGCTGCGTGTATATTTTAATTGGAATCACTTATATCAGTTGCACAATTCAGTTGTAATAGTACTAGCAATTAAGTCTCTTACCTGCATATATTTTACCTCCTGTCACATTAGAATGGGTGCAGTCAAGCCTTTCAACAAACATTACTAGAAAGCCGCCTGTTTGTAATGAAGGTCCAAAGAAGCAAAGTTTCTATGGAACGGTGTATCACATGAGTATGGAAAGGGGGAGTGCGATGGACTGCCAAACGGCCCTTCCCCTTAAGAAAGCTGCAAAAGGATATGAAAAGCTTCTCGAGAAACAAGTTTTCAGACATCTAGGTTATCCAAGGACCACTTAATGTTATTTCTTAGGTCCTGAAACAAAACATCTCCTGACCTTTCTAGTGTTTTGTTTATTTATTGTCTAGAAACATATTTATTGAAATTATTCCTTACGACAGTGACTTGGGAGAGCGAAGAGACAAAATACTGAATTTTGACAAATCACCACCCTGTTTTATAGTCTCCCGAAGAAAGTAAAAAGGCCACCCAGACACGATTTTAACTTGGTATTTTTTTGCTACTTTCTATCAGTACCACGCCAACAAAGGCCATTCAGGTTTTTTGAAATCTTAGTCATTAATAACTGGGAAGGTTACTAAGGTCAAGTTGCTTATTCAAGTTCTGACATGTGATTCACTTGCCAGTAGTCGACAGCAACAGTATTGCCACGCAAAAAAAGTATTTCTAAGTCTATGTACATGAGAAGGATGTGACAGAACAAGTGCAGAAATGAAAGAAAAGCTTGATGAAAAAAAATTAGACTCCAGGTCATCATGTTCTGTGGTGGCTTGGGTTTTTTTCACCACTGAGCAATGAGTGGAATACAAGACAGGAGGGGAGATAGGGACCCGAGGCAATGAATTCAGGAAAAGCAAAAAAGGATATACCAACAAAATACAGTGCGGTGATGTTAACACTGGGAAATACTGAAAGTAACCCACAGACGATTTTCAATGTAAAATCAATAGTTTATTGCCATGCTACAGTTTGTGTTTGCTTCTTCTGTTTTGTTTTTTTTTTGTTTGGTTGGTTTTGTTTTTTCCAAATGAAGTTGGCACTGTTAAAGGGGGAAAATGTCATAATACATTTGCTTAAAAATGCGCATTTGGTAAGCTTTCTCAATGATGACAGCTTAAAACAAGTTAAATTAATATATTTTTTTTAAGATTATTGTGGAATGGCATAAAAATACACTCTGCATAGTAGAATATCACTTTTTTTCATAAAAGAAATACGGAATGTTTGTAAAAACAAATTCAAACAGGGCAAATTAATTGAAGTTTTATAAACAATTTGGCAACGGTACTCCCACTGTTTAGACTTTTTTTATATAAAAGAAATAAAAATCTAGAAAGCTACCTTTATACAAAGTTGCTATATTTATGCCTTTAAGTAGGAAAAAAAAACCAAAAACATTTTATAATGCAAATTAGGACATACAGTAATCTTACAATATGATACAATGTAATGACAAGAAAGGAACATACAACATAAGGTTTTGGCCTTTGTAGAAATGTCTATTTCTGCATTTAACAAATGCATTTGTGGCACACTGGTGACTACTGGATTCTTACTACTACCAGTCAGCTTTCATGCTAGCGCGGTGTTCAGCTGTAGGGTAACGGCAGGTCTGCAGTTATTTAGTTAAAACACAGACTGTTTTTCAGGGGACGAAAAGTGATGCTGCAGTGAAGCGAGAGGTGAAAAAGGCAATGTGCCTGCTGGTCGAGACAGCTGTCTTGTGGGACACCAGACAACACTCTTTCCTTTCGTACCAGAGCATTTCTTATACATTCAGTTATTAAGTACCAAAGTCTTATAAGTGAGAACATCTGTGTTTGAGATTTGGCAAAATTTCAGGGAAAATACAAAGTTAGTACCAAATATATAATAGATTATATATAAAATGTGGGTGTATGATATACACACGTATTCTAATGCAAAAAAACTGCATTAATATGGAGTTAAATTTGCTGACATCCATTCCTAAATAATACAACCATTAAAAAAACAGGTGTAATCCTGATCTTTCATACACTTTAGAATCACTTCCTCTTCCATACATACTAGTTAAAGCACTATATATGCAAGTATGACATAAGGAATCAAAATTCACATAATAATCTGAACTCTGACCACAACAAATAGGATTTGTTTTTTCAGTACATGTAATTAAATATATTTATATTTTTACAGTATTTTTAGACCATTCCTGAAGAACTTGACCAACCAGGTCCTCAGGTGTAACAGAGCTGTTACGTCAGCAGAACTTGATCTTGTAGGAACACATCCAGTAGCCTTTGAAGTCAAGACAAATCATTCGTTTGGCTTCAAAGGACACTGCATGAGGTCACAACAAACTCCGGAAGGACCACCCTGCCAACAAGGAAGACTCCCTGATGACATCCAATCTCCTACCTCAGACTTTCTTTCACAGTGCCATAGGGAAGAACTGGAAGAAAGGACACTTGGACTCTGGGCTCTCTAGGTTATTGTTGGCAGGTGGCATTGGTAACGACCAAGTAGAGCACAGCCCTGGCACCGGGGAGTGACAAGGTGAGCTTCATGACACCTTCTGTACTAAGGCTTCTTGTGGAAAGCAAAGGAGCTGCTCCTCCATGCTCATTGCTTGGCAATTCAGTCAGCATGGGTCTCAGGGGTCTCAAACATGAGCTGTGGCTGGGACCCCAAGGCATTAAGTACTTTGCAGACGCAGAGGAAGACGGTCCCTGTTCTGGAGGGCTCGAGCCTATTTCTTAATCATATGTTTTTACATAATCTCCTTTGTATATACAAAAATTTGCTACATAAAATAGAATTACACAGAAGTAATGGATATAGCAGAAAATGTCATCACAATATATGTATATTACCACACTAAATAATTACTAAAACTGCAAGAAAAAATTCAAAATGCCCTTTGTAATATATAAAAATATAGAAATGTCCATCAGTTGTTTTATCAACTTTAAAGGTAACTTTATCTCTCATATTCTATTTCTATCTGTACACCTACATGTTTCCAAACAAAATACTGCGTTAATCTGGAGTAAACACTGTGTTAGGATAATATCCTCATGAGACATCTGACAGACTCAGTCACATAACTTAGAGCACAGCATCACAAGAAATAACATATACGTGGTCAGAGTTGCAGCTGCCAAGTTGTGGGCTTTTTTCTTATTCACTTATCTTGTCCAAAAGAGGAAGTAATTCCTAAAGATTGCAAAAGAACCTTAACTTATAACTTCCTGTCTTTTTTGTATATAAGAAGGACATCAGCAACCTTGACTCCATCTTAACGCAGTTTTTTGTGGTGGAATTTCTTCTGGATTTCTTTTTTTTTTTTTTTTGGAGTGTATATGAATTTAAAATAAAGATAGCATAAATGAACTTATGTTTATATTAAGTAAATACTGTCAAATATAAATGCCTGAATTGCTACCTCAAGGAAAAGGTGGGAAAGATCTTATAAAATTTCAAAACACCTAATTCTATCAAACTGAAGGACCAAATTTCCTAAGGGGAAACAAAAAAAATTCAGATTTAAGTCCATTATTAGTTCCTACTAAATCAGTTTCACCTTATTTGCAGCCATTAAATAAATTAGTACAGTGCAGAAATGGAATTTCACCATTGATCCCACCTTACACAAAGAGGAGAATACTGCTTAGAAATAGAGGTCCAAATCAGACATATCATTATATGTTCAAAGTAGTAACTGACATTAATCAGAACTTGCATCTTTACTTCACCAACAGTGAATAAACAACAATCTGCTCTCTCCCAACTCTCACCGAGAAGTTATTAAATATAAAACAAAAATAAGGACAGCCAGATTTTGAGCCAATACACATAGTTATAAAACCAGCAAAATCAACTGCTAGCTAGGCTGTCACCTGCAAAAGTGCAGCCCTGCTTTGACATTGGTTTGGACATTGTACAGCCTACATCTCACTGTGGTACTTTTTACACACCCTGTTTAGAGGTGTAAACACACGTACAAACATCCAAACGTGGGGAGGCAGGGGAATTAAGCAGTTTATGATACTAAACCTCTACACGAACACTCAAGATTTCTCTAGAAGTTCTGTAGACTTTAACAGGAACAGGAAGAGTGCTTCAATGCACACCATGATATTCAACCTCTGCCATATGCAAAATGTACTTACTAGGGGGAGCCAACATGTTCTAATGAGAATGGTCTTTTTTATAGTTTTATGGAGTCACCAAGAAACACCACAAATTTAAAAAAAAATTGGTCCGTCTCTTGGCATCAATTTTAGGAAATAAGAATTCCTGATAGAACCAATGGATTACATTGTCACTAACTACATTTCTAGTACAATCTTTATTATGTACTTTTGGTCACTGTCTCATCTTTATCAACTCAGTTTTCTTGTTTAAAAGATACACTAATGTATGTCTCTCAAATCATTGCATTAAAGGAATACCTACAGTTATA
The DNA here is from genome assembly GCA_033439905.1 of Ceryle rudis. NCBI lineage: Eukaryota > Metazoa > Chordata > Aves > Coraciiformes > Cerylidae > Ceryle > Ceryle rudis. Next base: position 78,232 of record JAAGNO010022039.1, read on the forward strand.
GGCTTTCCCTTGTGAAATGTGCTTGAAGGGTAGCAGCCAACTGCATGTTATGGATGAAAAGTAGAACGGATGGAGATCCTCCATTTCTGCATGACCTAGTTTACGTAAACTTAACGTCTCAATTACTAAAGAAAACGGTTACGTATTTGTAGTTCCTCAGTCTATACACCGGAGGCGCCCAAATAAATATGATCTAAATACTGTGGAGACATTTCAGCTGAAAACTGCATCCTAGATTACAGACACTAAACCTAACATCACAGACTTTTAAAAGAGACTGAATTGAAAAAAAAAAAAAAATATATTTACTAAGTGTCAAAGGGTAAAGTGCATTGCAACTACGTCTACTTCAAGGGGCAGAAAATAAGGAATGCTAGAGATGAGTAGTGCAGGTAACAGGGACTACCCAGTACGTCTGCAGCAAGCACAAACCAAGAAAGCGTTATCCCACCTGTAAAATGGAAGAGGGTAAAAAATAGTCCTAGAAAATATGTTGTCAGACTTGTTAATATAATTAAGGCTTAAAAAGTTGAAATTTCAGTATGCCCTCAATTCCAGGGACGAGAACTAAGAAAACACTCTCTATGAAGTATTGTGAAACACGCAATAACATGAAAAAAATTTCTCAGACCATCCCTTGTATCTGAGACTACTCAGGATGAACACACAGGACAGTGCACTGGAACTAAGGAGGAATATGTTTGGTGGTTGTAATTTGAGCAGGTCACTCAGGATCTACCTGAAGCCTCTGTTTCCCTATTTGTCAATTAAGAATATTACTTCCCTGCCTCCAGATGTGCTTTAAGGGTCCAATTAATTAGTATTTCTGAAACACCTATACAGATGAAGGCCAGGTATTTCTAAGCAGCTAGCTAGATCAAACACATTTGCCTCAAAACACATGCCAAAACATTAGGTCAGCTCACAAACTCAAGTGAGGTACAAGCCAAGAACAAGAATCAAACCAGTATCATTAACTCCGTAGTATTTTGCAATACCTGGTAATTTCTCTTCAGTACAGACCAAGACTGGTCCACAGCACAAGGCGAGGCAATGGCAAAGATGTGAAGGAGCACTAAGACTGCAGACCTGTAAAATGCCTAGCTCTAGGTAGCCGTTACCTTCTTAAGTACCAAGGTATCCCCACAAGTCAACAAGTCTATCGCAAGAGTATGTGTAGGTTGACCGTGAAATCATCAATGAGGTGGATTTAAAAAAACCAAACTAAAACAAAACAAAAAACAAAACCTCATTTAAGTTCATCATAATAGTCTCAATGACTCCCATCTCTTACTTATGTGAATTATGTTCTTTCTGCATCTGGTATTTCACTACCATACAAGCTGTAAAGAATAATGAAAGTCAGAGGGAAAAGGTTGCTTGATACCCCTTAATGGTGTGGTGAGACACTTGTTTTAGGTGCTACTACTGCTGCCACTAAACTGAGAGAAGACCAAAAAGTTAACGAAGAAACAGGAGCACACTCCAATTTAAGTGACTGAAAATAATTGTAGCTTGTTTCCTATAAAACTTCAATTAAAATATTGCATGAAGACCCTTAATTCTTTTTCGGATCTCCAAATGGCTTTTCTTGCATGTTTTAACTCACAGTTCAAGGGTTATTTTACACCACACGAGTTCACACAAGTATCAGTTCCTTTGCCATCACAAGCTCAAGAGCAATCTCTTCTGCTGCTAGTACCAAGGTGCACCTGCAATAAATACTGCCAGAATTCTAGAATTATGCAGAGTACTAAAAAACCAAAACCAAGCCAACTAAAACCCCCAAAACTTCTGCTAAGGGTGCATCTGGCATACTCAACAACATTCTACCTGGATGTACCTGTAACACTGGTAGCAGCCATCATTGTAACCAAGTTCACCAACTGCTAAAGGAAAAGAAGTATGCTCGTAGATAATACTACCTTCAGATAATTTACTACATCTTTCTAAATTATACTACCAACTATGGATGCACATGGCTAGAATGTACAATTTTCTATAAAGAGCTATCAAGTCCAGTACCCTGCCTCCCGTGTAACCTGTGTCTGATGCTTTAGAGGAAGACCATAACTGCATAATAAACCGTTCCATTTGTGCAATAATGCATGCTGCTGGAGAGCTGGGATATTTCTGTCAGGCATAAAAAAGTAGAACACTGGACAAAGACAATCATTTGACCTTCAAGAGTCTCTTTGTCAAATGCAGAGAGTAAGACAAACACATAAATGACCCTGAACAATAATTAAAGCTATGTACAAAATTTTGACTTTTAAAACAAGACATTATGGAACAGATGTAAAAGAGACGCACAAACGCAAAGAAAGGAAGGCACACCGAACTAAGAGATGACAAGAGAGCCTTAATTCACACAGCCAACCTGTGAACTCCTTCACAAACCTACCCCCCAAAATCCCCGACCCAACCAAAAAACCAACCCAAGCCCAAAACTCTAATAAGATAAAAATTCTGTCAGATTTCTCAGGGAACTTGATATGCCACTCAGAATTCTGGTGAAAGAAGCTTAAGGCTGAATTTAAAGTGTGTTTATAGTTCTGATCAACAGATTTTGGTGTC
>JAAGNO010022042.1:22151-46568 GCA_033439905.1 Ceryle rudis
TTCTAATCTAAATCCACTCCTTTCTAATTTAAAACCATTGCCCCTTGTCCTTTCACTCCAGGCCTTTGTAAACAGGCTCCAGAGCTGGACGCAGTATTCCAGGTGAGGTCTGACCATAGCAGAGCAAAGGGGCAGAATCACCTCTCTCGATCTGCTGGCCACACTTCTTTTGATGCAGCTTAGGATGCAATTGGCCTTCTGAGCTGCAAGCACACACTGGCTGCTCATGTCCAGTTTCTTGTCTACATCTCTTTCTACTCCCTAAATTAGCAAAAATAATTTGCAATTTTTTGCCTCTTTCAGGCTTTTTAAGTGGTGCAAGTGACATAGGCACAGAATAATCTCAACAGCTTTCAAACAGATAAAAGTTAGACATTTTAACTGGGCATGTAATTTAGAAGACAATTGACACTGTTATAAACCAGATACAATAGATTGTTCTACAGAAGTGATGATTTCTCCCCATCATTGAAAAGGATGCACCTTGCTGTCAGATACATTTCCACTAAATTAAATGCTAGAAGATGTTATTGCAGACTGATGCATCATCACTGGTTCATCACCAGGGCTGCACAGCATTGTCCAATCCCCTTCATGCATCACACCTTTGTGGCATCTTTGTCATCTGTGCCTGAGGCAGCTCAGTCCCCAGTAAGTAGCTCTGCTTTTCCACAAGGAAATCTCAGTTTAAACTGATCCTGGATCTTTTATAGCTTTGGCTTTAAAACCTGAAGGGAAGTGGAGGTCACTTTTCTCACTTTGGTTATTGTACATATCCTTCAGCTCTGGGAACTGTTGACTTCCAGATCCAGAAGGTACCTTCTAGTGCTGCTATGCTCCAAGGAATATGTGAAACTATATGGGTAACAGTTGCCAAAGTAGCTTGGGAAAGGAAAAGACAAAACAAAAGATCAGTTTAGTTAGAAAACACATCCCATTGCTGGGACTTTTAAACCTCTGCTACCATCTGGGACATATTTTAGGTGAGTAGAACCGACCCAGCTAGTCTACAATACTAATTTCTTGCCAAACCGAAAGGTTAAAGAAAGCTTCTTCTGACTTTTTTTTTCATTTCTAGGTAGTAAAGCAGATCAGAACAGCATTTTAAAGCCTGCTGCTCACAGCTTACAGTAGGAATTGACTTCTTTTCCTCTCTTTGCCTTTTTTCCCTCTATTTATTTTTTCACCCCTCTGGACAATGTTTCAAGGTAGAAACAGCTCTCTTCCAAACAGCACGAAGGAAAAGAAAACACCTTTTTCCCATTCTCCTCACCAAGCAACATTGATTTTTTAGCCATTAGCATCTGTGGACTGAATGTTAATGAGCCTGCACAATATAAGTAATGATGATGGATGCTTTCCAGGTGCACTTATAGATACCCAAGCATTATTTCTTTCCATAGGCTGGCTGCAAGAGCTCCTACCTACAGGGAGCCACCATTTGGCACTTATCCATCCGTTACTGTACTATCCTTCTGCTGAAGCCCAATGTATGGGGTAACCTCAGTTCACAGAATTAATACGTAATTCCACTGTGATTCAGGGAATTCCCTTTCCTTTTCTTATTTATTTTTGATACAGGAAGATCTGTAGACTTGTAGTTTTCCCTACTGGTCTGCTCTCACTGAACTCAATAGCCAAAATACCTTTTGGGGTTTTTGGTTGCTTTGAGTTTGGATTGGGTGGAGGTTTTTTTGCTAAAAGGCTTCCTCCCTGAGTACATCACACATGCAAAAGTGTTCCTGATTTAGGCAAGCAGCCCCTAGGAAGGTCACAGAGCCATTTGTATTGAATAAGGGAAAAGAAGACATAACTGAAATTTTGGAAGATATTCCTTCCTTCCTTCCTTCCTTCCTTCCTTCCTTCCTTCCTTCCTTCCTTCCTTCCTTCCTTCCTTCCTCCAGATAATTTTTCAGCCCTAAACAAGAGCTGAATAAGATATGCAAGTAATGAACCAACAGTTCCTTATTTTAAATATTTGTACTTCTGCCAAAGTAAGTAGCCAGTAAAGAATTACTAGGTGTAATTCCTCCTCTTTTTTCACATCTAAAACTGTGGACATGTTGCTACAGAACAAGGAGCTGGTAGATCAAGCTGAGCATCCTTCTAAAGAATTGCTTAGTCTCATTTGAGAATTAATAAGGCTGAGATGCAACGCATTATCCTAGACAGCAATAAAAGGCAAGTAACCTGACCCCACTCTGTTGGATGGATACTTCCAAATGCAGACGTGCTTTCCAGCAGAACAGCTTCTCTTAGAAGAATTTAAGACAAGCTGCTCCTGTCACAAGTGTTTTCCAGGGAGATATATGAGTGAGCAGTAACATATAAACTATAAATAGTCTCCAGAAGTAAGACAAAGGACTTGTTAGAGATATTTGATCCTGAACAGAGAAGCAACAATGTCTGTGAGAAGGACTGGTAGAGATGTGCCTAGACTTTCTGCATATGTTCTCATTGAAGAGATCAAAAAGGCTTTTCAACCCCCAAAGGCTAAGTTTTTATAAAATATAAGCTAGAAGAGTTAACTTCTGTAATAGAGAAAGACTAAAGAGACTAGATTAATCAGTATTGAAATAAATGGAGCAATGTAATACTTTCTCCATTCCTACCATGTCTTTGCCCAGTGGGTCCTTCCTGGGAGTGCTGGTGATGCAGACAGATGACAAATCTCTGGCTGAGGTCTGGACAGCTGAACAGGACACGCAAAACTACTAGGTATGACACAAGAAAATGCTCAATATGTTAAACAGCAATACAAGAAACCAATAAAATTACAGATAGCACTGTGAGAAATGGCCAAATTATACAAGTAACAGTACAGGTGTACCAGGGACCTTTTTGCGAGCCAAGACTGGCAAGGCTAGCAGCAGTACCTGGGGAACCATATCAGCAGACCTGGGTAAAGATGAGATTGTCTACATATCAGAAATAACAAGTTTGGGTATGAGCACAGCAAAATTGTAACCAATAAATAAAAAGTAACTAAGAGTGGGTTGGTTACTTAGAATCATAGAACACATTGGGTTGGAAGGGACCTTAAAGATCACTTAACCCTCCCTGCCATGGGCAGAGACACTTCCCACTAAGAATAGGTTGCTCAAAGCTCTTTCTAACGTGGCCTTGAACACTTCCATAGAGGGGGAAACCAGAACTTCTCTGAGCAAACTGTTCCAGTGTCTCACCACACTCACAGTGAAGAACTTCTTCCTACATCTAATCTAAATCCACCCTCTTTCAGTTTAAAGCCATTACTCCTCATCCTGTCACTACATGCCCTTGTAAAAAGACCCTCCCCAGCTTTCCTGTAGGCCCCCTTTAGATATGGGAAGACTGCTGTAAGTCTTCTCCTCTCCAAGCTGAGCAAACCTAACTATCTCAGCCTGTTGTCATAGGAGAGTTGCTCCAGACCTCTGATCATCTTTATGGCCTCCTCTGGACCCACCCAAGCAGGTCCCTGTCTTTCTTACACTGGGGATTCCAGAGCCAAAGGCAGTGATCCAGGTGGGGTCTCATGAGAGCAGAGTAGAGGGAGAGAATCACCTCCCTTGACCTGTTGATGAATGAGGATGAAAAGGGGGGAAGGGAGGGAGAGGGGGAGCAGTTTTTGCTATCAGGGTTTTTCAGGGTCCCTGAACCAACCCTGTTCCTGATCACTGCAGCTTGGTCCACAACAATAAACTTGCTGTATCCATTATACCCACATTTCTTCCAGAATCAGGAGAGGCCTGGGGTGTCTAAGGGAACATTAATGGGAGCCCTGGGAGGTCCCTTCCTAGAAGTAATGAGGGAACATGAGGATGGTGCCACCTACCACCACCCCTTCCTGTCCCCTTAACAGGCAACAGAGAGTGCTAATTTACTTTGCACAATGTTTTTATTATTATTGGTTATTTTTTTCTAATTTTCAGTTGAAAAAGATTAACCAAGCTGAGCGGTGCAGCACTATAAGCAGTGGATAATAACTGTCAGTCTATAAACACGTGAAAGCATTGGTAATTGTCCTCTTCTTGCTCTGGAAATAAGACATGGAAACAATAAGGTCTGGAGGTAAGACTGTAAGTACCAATAATTATTTTTTTTCTATTCACTGAGATTTATTTTGGACCTGACATTCATCATTGATTTATGTGCCACTTGAGCAGGCGTTCTGGTGTCATTTGAAGGGATATGTGGCTTGATGGGCCTTTTACGAACAATTACACAATGGTGTAATTTACAGCATTAGCCTGGCATACCCAGCGTGTAACAGGATACACACAGCAGTAAGGCACAGTGCAGAGAGAAGGAACCCAGAACAATACAGCACTGCCTGGGCAGACTCGCTATAAATTTAGCAGATGAGAAACCATGTCTGCAAACCACATGAGATCCACTCCGACAACTGAGGAAGGTTATCCTCACCTTAGAAGCCCATTTTAATGCTGATAACCAAATTAACACTGGGCACTTTTCCTAGGGAAGGCAGAACTTCAGTATTTATGAAACTACATCAAGTTTATTTACACGTAAGTTTTTCAAGTCTATCCATTAAATCTTTCCACCAAAAGTCATAATGATGATGCCTGTCATTATTACTATTTGTCATCACAGTAGCAGCATTTCACGAGCACCCAAGAGCCCAGTCAATTGTACTGCAATGTTTAGCCCTAACTTGAGTCGATCCTTCAGCTCCAAGTCTCAAATCAAAAAAAATAAAAATAAAAAAGAAAGCCATTTCTGAGATTTTTAACTTGTGTGGATCAAAGGCAGGAAAGAGCCATGGGCTGCATCCAAGTTACCCTTCTGTGGGGTTGCTGTGAAGGGTGGCTTCAAATCTACAGTTCATGGATTGACTTGAAACATCTTCCAGACCTTACTCTGTCAGTCAGGTCAGAGACTGTCTTAACAGACTCCATCTGAAGAGCATCTGAAGCTGACAGAAAGTCTCACGGTGATCTCTACCGAATGTGCTGGCTGTGCATCAGGTCCAGATGCCAGGATATGAAGAAGAAGACCTGGCCCATGTGGGAACTTACCAGCCCATCTCCTCTGATACATCAGGGCTCAAGTGACAATACTACACTGCAACCATGTGGTAGGGTGGTTCAAACTCCCTCTATCAGGACATGTATATTGGACTCAACTTGCTGGGCTGCTGGCATGCGCTATGGGAGACTGCTGCTAGACAGAAAGCACAGCTGGAGCAGGGAAACCACTGTTCTCTCACCACTCACTCAGCCCAGGAATTAGGCACTAGGGTAGAAAGCCATTTGCCCTCCGGCGGCGGTCCATGTGTTGGACTCTTACACACATGGTCACACAGTGGTACTCTACAATAGGATGCAGCTCCAAGACCTTGGGAAGCAAAACAATGCAATTTTAAACCCCTGAGGCTGAAGAGAAAAGGACCACAAGCCAATATGCTGCTTCTGGGCCAAATAGTCTTATTAGATTCTCATGCAATAGGCAGACATCACTGTCACCTGTTGCCTTTTTGAAAAGAAAAATGGCCAGTTTTCTATGCTTTAAAAACAAAATTAAAAGCCTAGATAGAAGATACGATTTTGTCCAGCAGAGGACAAGATTTTTTGTCCTTCAGAGAAACAGTTAACCACCAACTGCAGGTAGACACCGAAGTCAGGAAGATGTATATGGGCTCAGACAGAAGTCAGCTATTTCCTGTTACCTGTCAGCCTGAGAGGTGTTTATGAATATCATTTCCAAGTGCATAATTTTCCCAGATCAGTCTTCTCAAACCCTCTTCATTTTCTGTTCCAAACTGCTGCACAGTCATGTCTTGTTATTTCACAGAATCACAGAACAGTAGGATTTGGAAGGGATGTCTGGAGATCATCACGTCCAACCCCCTCTGCCAAAGCAGGTTCACCCAGAACGGGTTGCATAGGAACAGGTCCAGGCAGGTTTTGAAAGTTTTCAGAGAAGGAGACTCCACAGCCTCTCTGAGCAGCCTGGTCCAGTGCTCTGGCACCCTCAAAGTAAAGAAGTATTTCCTTATGTTTAGGTGGAACTTCCTGTGTTCCAGTTTGTGTCTGTTGCCCCTTGTCCTATTACTGGGCACCACTGAAAAGAGTCTGTCCCCATACTCTTGACACCTACTCTTTAAATATCTATAAGCATTGATCAGATCCCTCTCAGTCTCCTCCAGGCTAAACAGCTCCAGGTCTCTCAGCCTTTCCTCATCACAGAGATGCTCCAGCCCCCTCATCATCTTTGTAGCCCTCTAGTAAACTCTCTGCAGTAGTTGTCTGTCTCTCTTGATCTGGGGAGCCCAGAACTGAACACAGTACTCCAGATGTGGCCTCACCAGGCTGTTAGATTTCACCAAATGCTCTCCATTCACAAATGAGGAAAGTGAGTCAGAGCTGTGAAACAATTTACCCAGAGCTACAGTGGAGTACTCTAAGATCTGACTTTCCTTGTTTCTGGTCCTATACTTAGACTGGTAGTTCACAAACAACAGTTACTGAGCATTCAGTTCCTTCATCCCCACCACCGAAAAGAGAAGTGGAGGTTGATACTAAAGCATTCTTAATGTGTGACCCTTTTTGCTGCAAAAGGGACAGAGTAAATGGAATAGCCTCTGGTTTAGTTACTTTGAAAGCTGTGACATAAACTATAAGCAGGTGATTACAAAATATTAATGATATCTCCTTGCCATGCACAGAAAAAATAATCCATGTTCTTTTCATAGCAGACTTGACAGGTCTATAATAAATATTTCATTAAAGCAGTAAAGCTCACTGTCTGTAAATGTTGTAAAATAAAATAAATCAGAATTAAAGTGAATTCTTCATTAAATTTTGATGAAGATTCTGTCCTTAGGCTGTAAATCCAGGGCATTGGTCTTCTAGAAAGCCATTAGAGACATGCAGGCCCTGCTGGTTGTTTGGGAGATGTGTACAAAGTGCCACAGATGGAATATTTTCCTACTTATCTCAGTGTTAGACACTAACCTCCATGGAGGCCACATACACATCAGGTCTTTGAAGGTTATTCTGGTCTCTCATGCCAATCTGCTGAAATCACTGAGAACTGTGGGTGCAAGTCAGAGCTGAATTTGTTCTACCTCTTCCCAGACCACCAGGTTCAGTAGTTCATGGATGATCTTGCATGCACAAGGATGATATCATGCGGCTGGTATCATCAAGAAGGGTGGCAGCAGGAACAGCCACGCCCAGCCCAAGTACTCAGTAGCTTGTGTCTGACATCCATTCCAAAATTTCATCTCGCTTTCTTTAGCTATCTAAGCGACCATGGCAAAAGTGGTCAACAAAGTTTCTCATGGCAAATAAAATAGGCAATGAATTTCATTTGTTCATACTCCATTAAATGTAGGTGTCTTCTGTTGTTCTTCAAAGATGTCCATCTTCCTTTACTAATCAGAAAAAAACAGACTGAATGCATAGCTACTACACAGCTGAAGTTAGATGAGCTGTACCCTACCCCAAGATCCATCTGTACACTCTTCTGTAAGAACAGTATTCCATTCTCCGAATCTAAAGTGGGATTCCATTCTCCTAATCTAAAGTGGGAAATACTATATATTTCCAGGCAGAGGTAAAGATAAAATAAAGCCATTGTACAAAGGAATTAATTTATGATTACCTTTTTACAAGAAGGTGAGGCTGAAATTGGAAAAGTGGTATAAACTCTTCTGAGGACAAGACAGAGATCTCTTTTTCTGAAAGAAGGTTGAGGGTTGCCCTGCCTGGCAAAGAGATAGCTGAGGGGATCTGCTTTGTCTTGGTTTGTACTGAGACAGAGAAAATTACTCTGAAGTTGAAGGAAAACACTGACAAAAAGAAAAATTGGTGTAAAATTGGCCATTAATATATTTAAGTTGGCAATTAGAAACAAGTTCCATCAAATCGAGTCCCAGCTGGAGCTTAAAGAAGAGAGAAAAACCAGCTCATTAAGACAGAGCTTCATACTGTCTGAAAGGAGGGTATGAGGTGCTGGGTTTGATTACAGGCAACTTGACCCACAAGACCCTTTCCAACCTAATGTTAGTGTTCTCCCATACCATCATTGCTTTCATCATTACAAGTGGAAATTGAGAGCACTCAGCACTGACCAGTCCCAAATCCCAGTGCAGCAGAGTGCTTTAAGGCTCAAATTTGCTTCTCAATTGCTGAAAGTATTGGCTCAACAGAATAAGAGAAGAGCCAGCTGGGCACGGCATCGTCTGGACCTGTTAATTTCTTCAGAAGTAATTTCTCAGAAAACATGTTTCCATTTTATAATGGACTCCCAGGAAAGTCTTGCTTTAGCCATTTTATTTTTTTCACCTGCTCATGCAAACACATTTTAGCTGATAATGACTCAGGCTGCAGTGGCTCCCTTTGGAAGGTTTACAATGACAGCAAAAGAGGCTGATGAAAACTGTGACAATTCCCTCTTCCCCCAGCTGATCTGGAGCAGCGGATGCTAATGTTAAGATGTACAAATGGCCCTGCATGCAATTTTAATATGATTATCATATGAGAAAAAGAAAGACCATCTGTGGAAGCTAGAAGATCTTAATGGGAGATTTAATTGACTTCATTTATCTAAAGGGAGATACATGTGTCTCAGGACCTCCAAACCAGTTAGGTAGACACCTTTGCTGTGCTAGAATTAATGGTTTGCTCGATGAAGGGTGCAGTATGCCTGAGAGACTGTAGCTGTCATATCCCACTCTGAACAGGAAAAAGCAAAGGTATAAATCACTTTTATCACCAAGATGATGATTAAGGACAGAAAGTAGCATTTTAGCACAAGAAATGAATGAATAACTGCTGCAAGACCCAAAGGCCTCAGACCATAAAACAAATAACTGTGATTAAGCAGATCAAAAGTCTTTAACATATCCAGGGCCATAAGGACCAAACTAAACCCCAAACCATTTAGGAAATGGCTTTCATAACATTTCTTGTTATGAGCATCTTGGCGGGTGTTCAGGAAGTTCATTAGGAAACAGGAGCAACAAATTCACTTTATAGAGTCAAAAAGATCAGGTTGCTTTGAATTTAATATGTCATAGGAGAAGTCACCAGCAGAGAGGACCGTGGTTTTAACTGAGCACAATCCATCCAGTCACAGCGAGTTGACCAGAAAGTGTCCCAGTCCTGGTACAATCCATCCTACACAGTTGCCTTAGCATTGCTTACCTTTTTGACTTCATTTTCCATTTGACTACTTCTAAGAATATCACAACCACCAGAACAATTTGGCAAAGATTTTCAATTTAAACACATTGTTGCAAAATGCCAGTTTGTCTGAATTCAAAGTGTGTCTGAGGTAATTTCCAAGATTTTTTTTTTTTCCCTGAAATGTTTCCAGTTTGAAATAGTATTTTCTTCAGAAACCTATATTCTTTCTGGTTACCAAAGAATATGAAGATGAGAGAATTATTCAAATATAAGATTTTTTTTCCCCCCAGAGTGACAAAAAATATAATCATTTTTAACTGATAAAACAATCTTGGCCGCCTTCTGTCTTGTACATTTATCCCAAACTCCCCAGCTGGATATACATAGGCAGCTCTTGATGGCAACAATATGACTCAGAGTAGCTAAGTAATGTCAACAAGCATTGGTACAAAGCACAGCACCTGGTCTCATTCACATGAGACTTTTCTGTCCACTGACGCAGCTCTCTGGGAAATAAACCCACTTGTAAAGTGATCTGGTAGTGGAAATAGCAAAAGGCCAGTCCAAGAGGAGTCCAGAGGCTCCTTCAGTCTCCAGGAAAGTGTACTAAAAGCCACTTACAGTACAAAAGCACAAACCTCTTCCCTAGTTATTCCCAGTTGAAATCACTGTAGACCAAATATGAAGAAGCCTCTCTGCCCATGTCTGGGCTACATTTTAGGTGCCTACCAGATGAAGCTTGCTCGCTTTGTACAGGAATTTATGGTCCTGATAAATGGAGGTGCAGTTACCTACTGGCACCCTCATTAAGAGACACAGTTGGTGATGGGTCAGCACAACCTGAAAGCAAAGTAATCAGAAAGGTCAAAAATAGTTTGTTCATTGACCTCACTCATCCAAAAGGAGATTCAAGAAAGACCATCCAGCCTAAGGACCTCTGCCAGTGGGATATTTAGTGTGATGAATTGTTGTGCTAAGGGTGGAAGTGAGACATTTGCCTGCATCAATCAAAGGGAGAAAGCAGGTGATGAAGGGTCTCTCCAGCATCCTTAAGTCCCCTGTGCTCTCGCCTATATTATTACAGTCCATTTAGTGTTTGTTATACAAGGACTTCCTTGCAAAAAAAAAAAAAAAAAAAAGTAGAATTCTCACATTTAAGAATATCTGTAAATATTAATGTGCAAATATACATGTATTATCTCAAACAGCACAGATGTTGTCTAACAGCTGCCCTCAGGACCAGTTACCAAAGTTCATTCTCTTGAGGTATAAGAAAGGAAGAGAAATTTTCTAATCACTGATGAGGTGTTTAGAGCCCTTTTTTCCAGAACCATTGAGAGACAAGATGAGATGTTCTCCCCTGGAACTGCTACTATTTATCCTGAGCCATGAAAAGTATATAGGTGAAATAGCAGCACAAAGGAGGCTTATACACCTCTTTAATTCTTCAACCACTCTTGAAAAAGCAAAAGCAGCTTGGGAAGGTACAGATTTGCCCTGTAATGCCAGAACAAGTCATATTAGCATAGATATAAGGAGGGAAGAGGAGCATACATTGATATTTAACACATTTAACCCGGACTATATCCAACTGGACATGTTTTCTGAACTCCCCCATGACTGACCTGTTTAAAGCTACTTTTACCCTGAGAAACATCTGCCTCGCTACAACCTCCTTTCAGGTAATTTTAGAGATGGTAATTGTAGGATGGGGCACATTCAGATCTCTCCCCAGGATGAAAGGAGACACAGCTGAGATGCGCAGGAGGCAGGACCCTGGAAAACCTTGGTCTGACAGCATGTGCTTTGCCTGGACACCTAGAAATCAAACAACAAGAACAGCGTCACACCTTGGTGCAGTGCAGAAGTTTTGAGCATCTAATCACAGACAAACATTCTTCTGCAACTAAACAAATATAGCTATTAAATCATCTTTAAACAACACGGCAGCTAATGCTTGCACACAGCAAGCCCTGCCACACACAGAACATGGCAGGGAGGGGCTAAGTCTGCTCTCAATTTAAATGCTTGCTATCAATCTGTTTTTTAAAAAAAAATCACTCTCAAATGTAGCTTCTACTACCCTGATGGAAACTTTTTCTGTGTAACACACTACCCTCTGCTGCTCGCACATGCTAATGACAATGCAGCGTCAATAGTCCTGTGTCTGAGCGCTCTAGGAGAGACCTGGTGTTAATCCTGGCATTAAACTCAAAGGATGTGATTTATTAATTACTGCAACCTAAAGGAAGTGGTGCCTTGTCTGTTCATGATAACTGGATTTACTTAAAAGGCATATTTGGATCCTATCTGAGTTCACTTGCACATCTCCTCTGTGTTAGGACTTGCAGAGCATTCAGCTTCCTCTCACCTAAAAGCGATTAAGCCAGAGCAGCTGTAAGCAAATTAATATTTTTGTGGAAATTAATTGCTGGGATTGTTTTTTTCATCTTTCCTAATGCTGCCACTAAACCAAATGGCACCAAATCCTCCTGCCTCTCAGAAACCATCCACAAGCTTTTGGCAGGACTGTGAAGAAAAGAAAGCCCAAAGCTGAGACTAGCCGACCAGTCTACCTTCAAGGCTCCTACTGATAATACAGGGAGTGAAATCAAGGTATCAACAGCTTTTGATTGCTAAGTCCCTCTACAGCCATTGCTCTCAACTGCACTGGTATGCATCATACAAAGAGACTGAGGGAACTTGCTTGGTTCAGTCCATTAAACAGTTCTTTAGTAGATGTTTCTGTTTTTTTCAGACCCATAAAAACTTAATGACCTTCTTTTGTACTGCTTTACCTCCCACCACAACTCCAGAACCAATTCCCAACAAAGTATTTTACTGACATCTCTTTACTGGAAGGAGAAAGATAACTCTTGCTGGATTGGACAGCTATGCCAAAAGGTGAGATATATACTTCTACCAATCCTCAAAAGTTTCTCCAGAAGCACAGAAGAGCTGACCCAAAAGATGGAGATGAATTAGGGGGGGGTTCAGCTGTAGACATTCAGAGATACTCTCTCTCCAATTTCAATTCCTCTTGGCTATTGCAGCCACTGTTAGTTAGACCTATTTTTGCAAAGCTTAGTGACGTGATTAACTTTATGCTCTGGGCAAAGTCTCCTTGAAGGCAAATGTGCTTTAAAAGCACAGGCAGTGGAAATTCATTCTGTTTGCAAAGCCAGGTACACACATAAAGTCCTTGTTGGTTCAGGATCATGATTCAGAAGAAAAAAAAAGCAACTGCACATCTACTCTTTCTGTGGCCCTGCAAAGAATAATTTGTGAGCTATTTTCTTCTGCAATCAGCTTTCATTCCATCCAACTGTTTTTTCCTAATTTCTGCATAATAGCCCTACACTTTGTAGACAATGTGAACAAAAACTGCAAAGTCCACGGTGAACCAAGTGTCTGGTGTGTACTACTTGAGGGAATTGATTTCTTCTTAGTGTAATATCGATGGTTTTATGAGTATTTTTTGTTGTTGTTGCAAGAGGTAGAAAAGATTGCAAGTTGGTGGCTAATTGGTTATAGTCTCATTCTTTTACATAACTAGCTCTTCCTCTTACAAGATAAAATTGCTTCATGAATGCAACAAAGCAGGAAAAAAAATCTTTTAATTACTCAGCAGGTATAAAACCCAATACACTGATGAGAATTTATGAGCTACAGAAGCAGGAGGAGAGTTTTCAAGCAGATCTTCTCTCTCAATCTTCACTGGAGACACCTGAGCTTCTCTGAGGAACAGCAGCATCATGTAGAGGAAATGGGAACTGAGGAAACCTACAGAAAAGCACTGGAAAGGACTTCCCCAGGTCATCCAGTTTATCTTCTGGAGAGAACCTGGATCACCCAAAATCTTCCTAACACGCTGCCAAAGATTTTTGGCCCTAGACGTAGCGGAGGCCAGGGCTTAGGTGCAATGAACTTGAAGGAGGATGATCTATTCCCCTCCCAGGAGACATGAGATGTTTGCCATGATAAGGACCAACAGTATTCAGCCCTCAATTGAAATGACTCAGAAAAAGGCTTGAAATATAGCAGGACGTGGTGAAAGATCAGGGTGGAGGCTCTTGGGCAGATGCCCAAAGAGGGCTCTTGGAGCACTTGGGTGGTGTGCCTCTGTGTGGATTGGCCTGAGGATATTCAAAGAACTCTTCATGCCACTGTTTTCCTTCCCTTTTGGAAACTAGAAATAAGTTATCATCTGTATAGAACCACATTGTATTTTGGGTAGCATTCCCAGTCAATTTTTAGGTTAAATTTAATGGCAAGACACATGCACACAGCTAGCAAGATTTGTTTCCTTAGGAAACAGGCTAAAAATTCAATTTACAAACCTAGCAGCATCAAACTCTACCTTGAAACTTCAGTTAATTATTAGCTCTGCCTTTGCAGGTGCTGAAGACAATAAAATTCCCAACACTGAAGCCCTAGTCAGATACTGAAAAGCAGCCAACCTCCTAAGGCTGGGGTACAGGAAATAATCTGTTTCTCTGCCAAAACTAGAAGAAAGTTAACAAGCAATTTAAGTTTCAAGGCAAGCCATTTTCATGTGTGTTGTTCATTTATTTGTCTTTGCTAGATAAGTTTTTGTTTCCTTTTGGTCCTTAACTGTACAAGGTTGCCAGGGAGGAGAATGATGTGTTGTGGGCAGGAACTGGAAGGAGATTCAGACAACATAGAAGTGCTTGTTTTAGAGGCAGAGGGGCTGAATCAGGTCAGCTCTGCTAGATCACAACAGCCAGATACATGCGTAGGTCTAAGATGGTACCATAAAGAAAGTCATCAGCCCACTTAACCCACAACAAGCCACAACATAAATGAGGCTGCTCAGATTCACTGCTGATGCTGTATTTTTTGTGTCTCATGGTTGAACTATACGAGAAGAAATTCAGATTTAGCTGTGCCAGCTCTGCCACCCTCAGGCATCTGAGCCACAGGCTAGAAACACATCTCCTGTGCTAGAAAATACATCCGTAAAGGGAGGAACAAGATGCAAGTTCTCAGGAGACTGCCCTGAAAAGGTCCAGTGAATAAGCCTGCTATAACAATGGTTGTCCCTCTAACAACCTCCTGTTTAAGAAAAAAACATTTACACTGGTGAGAGTCCCAGAAGGTTGAAAACTCCTCCCAGCCTTCCCACTCCCTATGAAACCCTTTAATTCAGTCCCAGAGTGTGATTACTCAAGTGCTTCTTTAAGTTCCTATAATTCAGGTGCTGCTGCTTTTCCTTACAGGTGAGCTGAGAGTCACTGCTGACTGATTCTGCTATTCAGCCATCGGAGCAGACTCCAGAGGAGGGGCCATGGCTGCCTTTTTGCTGCTAAATCCACCCCAGCAAAGCAATTTGGAGAAAAGTACACTTTAGAGTGATTGAAAGGTAAATCATTAGTCATTTGCACTTCAGCTCCCAGGATGTATTTTTTTCTGAATTCAGTAATTGAATTTCAATTGGAGGATTAATTCCAGAGACATTTTTCCATGTATTCCCTCCTACCACTATTTTTGAACCTGCCTGGATCTCAAAAATCAAATTATTATTGCCTTCCCATCATGGGAGGACCTCATCACTGTCTACAACTACCTGAAGGGAAGTTGTAGTCAGGTGGGGGTCAGGCTCTTCTCCCAGGCAACTAGTGACAGGACTAGAGGTCATGGTCTGAAGCTGCATGAGGGGAGGTTTAGATTGGGTATTAGGAAGCACTTCCTCACAGAAGTGGTCTGGAATGGCCTGCCCAGGGGGGTTGTAGAGTCATCGTCCCTGGAGGTGTTTAAGGAAAGACTGGATGTGGTACTTAGTGCCATGGTCTAGCCAGTGTGGTGGTGATAGGTCATAGGTTGGACTTGTTGATCTCAGCGGTCTTTTCCAGCCTCAATAATTCTGTGATTCTGTGGCAGAGCATGTCTCAGGGCTGAGGGATAAGAGCTATCTAAAGAGCAGGCTAGAAGGAACAAGGTTGAAAAGACTAAGGAGAGACCTGGGCATTCCAAAGTCACCAAGTCTCAGCACAGAAAGCAAGAACTTACAAGATCTGCAGATAAACCCTTTCAAGACTCATGGACAGGTGTCTGACAAATAGACCAGAAGGAAAGACCAGCTCAGTTCTGCACCAAGGTAGATCTGCTGGCCACAGTAGCACTAGATCACCCATAGTTTATTGGATGCTGATTCATTATCAAAGTGCTGTGGTTTCCTACAAGCTTCCCTTCCTACTCAACCTCACGTCCTTATCTTGCCTTCAGCTGTCTCCTCTTGTTCTTTGTTCCTTCAGTTCCCACACACAAGTAAGCCACACACTGATGGATGGCAGCTTGGCCAGACAGTGAGCAAAACACTGATTCTAGAGTCAGGGCAGCTGCCAGAACAACCCAGGAACAAAACCCCCTTCATCCTTTGGAAGAGGAACAAATGTGAAAGGAACATCAAGGGCATCAACACTGCCAAGGTCACACAGAGTTAGGGGGAGGGAGACCTAATGTGTCTCAGATGCCTGTTGAGCAGGAGAAACAAGCGGCTGCTGAGGTTTTTTTGCAGGCCAGGGGATGAATGTGAACAAAGGGCTCAGATGCACCAGGTAGCCATCTGTGGTGGTTTCAGCAGGTATCGCTCCACAGCTCTCTGTTCCTCTGCCAAGGGGATGGATTGGACAGACATGCAGTAATGTTTTGGATCATCTGCTTTAAGACACAGAGCTCACTTGTTGGACCCTCATGGTTCAGTTTTGCACCTAACCCACCCACTCTGTCCCCAGGCCAAGTAACAATTGGGAAGTCTGACCAATTTTTGCAGTTCAGTTGCTCTCCATGTAAATTTGTCACCTTGAGGTTTTCCTTTCCCCAAAAAAGTAATTCTAGCTGGGATGGCATTTCTCAAAAAGTCACAATTATCTCCGGCTGTGTGCTCTGTGAACATGTCATTGTGCTTCAGTATTAACATATGTCTATGTAACATTTCTAGTTAATATTAAATATTTGGGTGTTGTTTATTTACAGATCATGATGGCAGACCCATTTAACTGCAGAACCACCAGTCGGCAAGTATAATCTTCATAATTAAAAGTCTTTTCCCAATCCAGACACCCATTTCTACTCCTTTAATTTGCATCTACATGCCAAACATTGTTGTACTGAAAAACAGCAGTACAGTACCAGACCACCACCTATTCATTGGTCCTTCTATAAAAGCGGCTCCATGTCTCAAAGGCGACCTTGGAGAAATAAGCCCTGACAGAGGTCCTGTGTCCTGTAAAGAAGAGCAGCTGGTCTGCAAAATCTGGTGGCAGGAAAATGCCACTGCAATGAGAGTTTCAGTGGTTCCTTAGAGTGGTTCTTCATTTTCTGTTAAGATCCTACTGACCATGAAGCCATGTGCACAGCACTGACCAGCAGCATGCAGCTTTGTAACGTTTCATGGACAACCGGCAGTTCACAGATCTTGATCCAGGTTCTGCTGCTTTGTACACTTACATAGGTGTGTACATCTTCAGCCAAACTGTATTTCAGAGAAAAATCTTTCCCTTGTGAGGAACTACCACACAACATCCTTAGCCACACTGATTAACCTCTTCCTGTTCTATCATTCTTTACTGCATTGCTCCAGTAACAACTTAAGATGACTTAAACTTCAAGGGACTGCCATAATCTTGCCTACAGGGAACAGAGTTGATGAAGCCTCAAAATACTTGCTCTAACAGTAGCTACAAAATTGTCACAGCTACAACACTCTCTTTGGGTATAAGGCTTTAGGCACTGCCTTTGTAGACCCATATGCATATTAGTTCCAGACTTCTATGCATTAAATTAGGTCATGAAAGTACTTAGACCTCAAAGTAAAATCACCATGGACACTGAAAAGTACCTGAGCATTGATAATTAGCAGGGAATTTGCAAATCCCTTTGTAGCCAACATCTTGGGTAAGTCTACAAACGATGTCTGTAGTATGGAGCATTCCACATATAAGGACCACAGACTTGAAGATTTACCCTTTCATACGAGGACTTTTGCCATTACTCTTCACTGTGGTCAGCAGCTACCATGCAAGTCATGCTTCCCTCCTTCACAGTCTATAATAAACATGGCTTGGATCAGACTGGCTGATAGTAGATAATGTACATACACACACAGAGCCCAGAGATTGTTCAAACCTCAAAAATGTAAAGAAAGGCTTAGTGTGGGACAGAGATATTGAGAAAGGTCTTCCTGAATCCCACCAAACTTCAGGAAGTTAACCACAGTGTCTAGGAAGTCTGCTCACCTAACAGTAAGTCAGGCAGATCTCCAGCAGATGATTTGGCCCTCCTGACGACATGAGTTACACCTGCAGTCTCCAGAAGCTCAGGTGCAAGAGGCCATCAGTTATTCACTTCAGACAGGATTCATCAGGCTAAACACAGATGTCTACACCAAAGGCACCTCCATCTCAGCCCACCTCCCCAGGGTCTTCATCAGCAGTGAGGAAAAAGCACTTTGGGTGTGGGTCTTATAATCCTGACATTGACATTCCAAATAGAGCTGATGAATTACCCACCATTTTAACCCTCCTGTTTCTCTCCACCGTATGAGCACAGTCTTGGACAGGGGTAGCTCAGAAAACACCCCCACTGCAGACACTGTTCCCATAAGATGAAGCCTGTCCTAGCTTAACCTAGCCTAGCCTAAGTGTATTCCCTGCCCAAATTCCCAGAAACAACAGTTCTGCAAAGGCTGAGATGCTGCTAAGGCGATTGTGAGGCAGTGAAGATGAGTATGATGATCTCTCAAGCATTTAAAGCTCACATTGGCACTTTAAGGGACATCTGTCCTGTAAAAGAAATGCTCAGAATTTTGTTGAAATCAGAGTTATTATAAATACTCCGGGATTTCTCAAGGTGTAAAGGCTGTATATAATTTCTATTTATAAAATAACTAGAGACATTACTCTGCAAATCAAAGGTGCAAAAGTCAAGCCATATACGTTGCTTCACGTATAGAGCTATACTGGAAATGAGGTGCAACCAGGTAACAGAACACCCATCCAGTAGGACCAGTGGAACTAAAAAAATGAGGTTGAATTTAGACCTTAGTGGCTTTCTGAAGGGATTAACTGGTTTAGATGGCTATGAAAGCAGATAGCTGATGTCACAGCTCAAGCAATCCCTTCCCATACCATGCGCCCACAAGTAGCTACAACATTCAAGTGCATTCCATGAGCAGGTTGCTACAGCATTTTAAAAAAGTCCCTGCTCCTGCCCAGCACTCCTGCAGAGATTGATCTCCCTGCTGCAAGATAAACACGCTCTCTGCAGCTATTGCCACTGCATTAAAAGACCGATTAGGTCATTAAGCCTATCTCAGGGCCAATGCAAGATTTTTCCTAATGTATATTTTCCAGGTCTTTGTCCAGACTGATTTTAATGACTTCTCCACTACTGAGCATGGCTATGTGGCATCAGAGCACCTTGAAATAACGGGAGTAGCAATGTTTCTGCCAAGGGAAGCTGCTGTTTGCAGGGTTTTTTTTTCCCTGACTCCATCAGATTTTACAACATTTTCAGGGTCTGGAAACAGCTGAAGTGCTGTCATTAGCAGTAAGCAGCCAAAGCAAAGGAATGAGAAAAAAATGGAGCCATTCTTCCAACCATATGTCTGTTCCCCACGTCTGTCTAGAGAGTGCAATTAGCAATAGATAATCACTCAGTTTAGAAATGCTAGACCCTGTAGGCAGCTTTTGTGACTGAACACAAGGGATATGCAGTATTAAGTAGTTACTCTGCCTCAAGAGATAATTCTCAGTAACACTTAGTGGGTCAGAAATCATGACTGACATTGAATTTAGCTTTTACATCTTGGTCCAATAAAAATATATCAGGTACAGTTTAGGAACAGAATAAGAAACTTGCATACAAGCAAACATAAACCAGGAACTTCCCTTTCACATTTCTCTGCCCATCCTTTTTAGG
The DNA here is from genome assembly GCA_033439905.1 of Ceryle rudis. NCBI lineage: Eukaryota > Metazoa > Chordata > Aves > Coraciiformes > Cerylidae > Ceryle > Ceryle rudis. The sequence continues at coordinate 41,228 of JAAGNO010022042.1, forward strand.
TTTGCTCTAGAGTAGAGAAGCAGAAGGCTGAGACCTTTTGCCTCTGCCACATTGAATTAATTGCAAGAGAGGTCTTCCTCACAGATCAACCAGCTGGTGAGCTCCATGGGCAGAGGAGAGGGAGAAAGACATTCAAGCTCTTCCTTTGTCAGCTTTCCCTGTCTACAAAGATGTACCCTGCTTCTTTCTATTCTTCCTCTACTCCATTGACTGCTTCTTGGATGGCATTACTTGGAAGGCATGGTGCTATAGACACACTCACTGCTGGGAAGACCTGGCAGCAGATTCAGAGGGGAGGAAAACCCCAAGTCTGGCCCTGCAACTGAGCCCAGGAAACTCATTACACAGATGACTTTCTTACTGAGAAACATGAGCTGGGAGGCCAGAGAGCTGGTTTCTGTTTCCAGTCTACTAAGACAGACTGTGTGACCAAGAGCAACCCTTCTGTTTCTTCTCTCATTGCCCTGTGCCTTTGTATCAGGGGTCTTTGGAGCAGAGCCAGCACCAGCACTAGCTGTCTGAGCCTTGGCCACTGCAAGGGGATCTTGCCATCAATTTATATCTTTAATCAAGCTCACTAATCCTCTCCTGGCTGTAAAGGCAAACAGGATGGATTTTTTAAAAGTGCTGAGAGAAGCTTCCACAAACCAGCTCAATTTCTTGAAGTAGGAAGAGATATGACTGCAAGGAAGAGCAGTTTCTGTTGCCCCCCATACAGGCAGCTTTATTTATGTTCTTGGTCATTCTGTAACAATGCCTCTGACTAATGCACAAAGCACTCGGTGACCAGATAGCAAAGTCCCAGGTAACAAAAACTCAAAAACACAAGTATCAGTTTTAACAGTTGACCCTATCCCAGAGCCATCATCACTGCTGCTCCTGAGAATTAAAGTGGGTTGGCTACAAGGGAAGTGGTAGAGTCCCAGGGAAGTGGTAGAGTCAGCATTCCTGGAGGTTTTCAAAAATGTGTAGATGAGGCACTTTGGGACATGGTCTAATGGTCATGGAAGTGTTGGGTAGGAGGTTGGACTCTGATCTTGGAGGTCTTTTCCAACTTTAATGATTCTATGATTCTATAATTTTGTGATTCAAGGAGCAAGGAGAGGGCAAGGCCTTGCTCCTCCAGAGCCATAAGGAAAAAAGTTCTCCCCTCAGTCTTCCACAGAGACCCTTGTTCAAATTAAAAAAAACAAGTTCAAATGCAAAAACAAAGCCAGAGTTGGGTAAACCTTGGGAACACCAAGGACCATTCCCAGGGTGCTCCCACCTTGACCTTGCAGACAACCAACTTGCTTTGCCCCAGACAAAAACTCACTGAAGTGTTCACACTGGTATTGCACTGCTGATAGCTGTATGCATTTCTTCTGTTCTATGCCCTCCATCTTCTTCCTAAAGCCAAGGCAGATGGATCTATTTCATCTCTGTTATGTTTTAGAATGGTGTGTTACCAACCTGGATGTGCTTTCTTGTGAAGAATTTTATTAGAAATCATAGGAGAAGGAAGCTTTGGTGATAAGTATAGACAGCAATGTACAAATGACTTGCCTTCAACAAATGTTATTTGGGCTTTTCTTAATAAGGCAGTAGGGTAAAAAGCCTTATCGGTTAAGTCTGGGAAAAGTTCTTATCAAAGAAACTATTTGACATCTACAACTCTTAGCTGGTTCATAAGACAACCTGTTTCAGCTTGATATTGTTAGAAATCAATGCGTAAGCTTAAATACGACATTATTACTCAATGGTTTTGTGCCATAAATGTGACTGTAGTTAGACTAAATCAATGGAATGTGGTAGCCCAGATTTACTGCAGAGTAACAGCATAAAAAGTTAATTCATGGATATTGCTTTACCTGGGTTAGAGGTAAAAGGGTTGTTAAGAACAACGCTCTGGAGCTGTTCCCCAAGGCTGTACTGCAACGGCTGTCATTCATCTTCAATCCAGCCTGCCAGGCTTTCGAGCATGTTGAAACAGACTTTGATTTTAGCAATAAAAATAGGTAGCTTGAATTTTGCTTGTTTTGTTGCTGTGCAAGCATAAATCCCCTAGAATAATTTCAGATGTTTCCATTTAAAGGGATGAGCCTTTCAAAACTATCAGCCTAGCAAACATGTTTTTAACTTCAAGAAAGATATGGAACCTACTTCTCAAAAAAGCAGCTCACTTTATTTTTTAACTTTTTGTTACTGTTCATACAAGAGTAATTTGTATTAAAGTAATTAGCATTAATATGCACATAACTAGTTTTGCAGGTAGTAATGCCTAATATCTACAGCTTGTTTCTTGGTAAAAATACCTCCCAGAAGTCCCTATGTCTTTGGAAACCATCCTCCATATATATAATTGTGTTAAGAAAGATGAGAAGAGGTAGGAATTTGGATACCATCTTAGCTCACCAATGCCACGTGCCTAGAAAGTGTTAGAAAGTATGATATAAACCTATCATAAAGGGAGATCACTGTAACGTGTTTTAATTTCTTTTTTTTTTTAAATCAAAGCTGATTTGAAACAATTCAGACAAGTTACAGGGGGCACGACCAAAAACAAAACTAAGTTTTCATAGTTACCATCTCTGTGCCTTTGGGAGGGAGATTTCCCAGCTCTTGTTTCTGTAGATCAGTGAGATCTGTATGCACCTGGATGTTAAAAAAAACCAAACCCAAAACCAACCTGGGTTAGTGTTTGACTGACAGTGTCCACACAAGTCTTGATTTGGGTTTTTGTGAAGGTCTTACCATGTTAATTCTTCTGGAATGTTTGAGGAAATTAATCTCTGAAATCAACTTTACATGAAAGATTATGCAGTGTTTGGAAGGTGACTGGATTATGCACCAGTTTGTTTCTACTGGAAAACAGGGTTTTGTCAAGAGTAATGTATATTCTACAATGAAATAATTTTTGTAGTAACCCTTAAATCCTTTTTCAGCAGGAAATTTAAAAAAAAAAAGAAAGGAAATATGTGTATCTACTTCGCTTTTCAAAGAACAGATTGCAGAGTGAAAGCAGAAGTAGAACAGCATTTGGGGTTTTTTTTACTTAAATTAAAAGTACAAGTGCATGTTGGTTTACTTTAATATTTGCCTTAGGGGGTTAGAAAATAAATAGCTGTATAATAAAATGAATTTAAACAAAATCAGTAGGATTCCTGACATGTTTCTTAAAAAGAAAAATGAAATATAGTTGTGCATAGAGCTGCATTTATAGATTTTTATTTTTTTTTCTTGTTACAGTCATTTATTTTGAGAGAGAGGAGAGTTATTTGTATGGTTATGGCTTCTTACCAGGATTATGGTTTCTCATAAGATGGTATTGCTCCATCATACAGGGCCCTGGGCTACTTGAATAGGTTTTGACATTACTTCATTTCATAGGAGAGGGCAGGGGAAGCTCAAAAAGAAAACTCCAGCTGACTTTTTTTTCCCCCTTTCCAGTCCTCAGTTCCTGTTCCCATCTGTTTATAGCCACTTCTAAGGATGATAACTTCTTTGAAAGGGTTGCAATTTGAGCATTTTTATATACCCCAGGTGTATTGCACATATATAACTCTTATTACCATATAACTCTTTCTAACTATAAAACTCCTTTAGGGAACATAATATTGTTTGCATTAACTAGCAGCCAGTCGGCAAGATCTGGGGCACCTCTTGCAGGGCACTGCACATGTCCACATCCTTTATTCCAGGATGAAACAGGCCCAAGAGCCCTTTTATTCCTCTTAATAGCCAAATAGATTATAAAAACATTTCTTTACAGGAGTGGCTCCAGAGATAAGAAATGTTTATCAGTATTCAACTGGATTGAATTTAATTTCAGTCCGTTTTATCTCCAACTTTGCTATTGTGCACCTGATGCCCTCTCACGCCTGGCTTTGAAGGAAATAACGTAACTCCATTACTGACGATGAGAAACCAAGAGCAGGAGATGAGAGACTGAAAACTTGTTGTGCAGATGAATATTTATAGCTGCATTGTGAGCATCTATTTTCTTGGATTACACTAGAAGATATGATAACAACACTGAAGGAAATTACTTTATGAATTTAATACCCATATATTTTCTGTACTGATTTCATTCATCTAGGTTTGGTGGCATTTTATGTGGATAGTAAACTCTGTTCTATCATTATTCTTATTACAGCTAATAATAATCATCATTATTGTTATTGTAATTAATTTTCAATTTCCTCACAGAAATCTTTTCAAAAAAACAACCAGGGGAAAGATACAATAACAATAGAAATAGATAGATGGGGAATTTAGAAATTGCTTATGTGGTCACACTGCCTAAGATCTTGTGCTAAGGGCTTCCTGCAGCTAAAATGTGTTTCTGGCATACATAATGGCATTCTGCTCAGCACCAAACTGATGAGTTTACATTGAAATTAGGAACTTGTGTCCTTTTTTTTAAAAAAGCAGATATCAAGAAAGCCCATCTAAATTGCCTGGAAAACCTCTTCAAACAGGGGAGACTGAGTTACTTCTACTACAGGAGCACAGAGACACACACTGCAGCATTTACAACCCCATTTCTCAAGGCACCATATAGATGGGTTAAAAGAGGCAGTCCCTTTCCTGAGCTGGGTATAGATGAAGTAGGCAAAGTAAGACCCAGGAAATTTATTAGTTACTCAGCAGCAAAGCAAGGGGAAAAAAAAATGCCAGTCCCAAGCTTGGTGTTCTGCCCAGATAATTTTACCATTCCTGCCTTTTAATACGTTTAACTTTCCCTTTGTTGAAACAAACTTTATGGTCCACAGCATCAACAGTACTAAAATACAACAATTAATCACAGTCAGCTGCCAGGTTTCCACTGAGTTCAAGCATTTAAGCCACAATTAGCAGACACAATATTTCAGGGTATCAGTTTAGTCGAAACATCGAAATGCTGAATCAAATTTGATCAACGACATTGGCAGAGATGCAACCACGCATTATCGTACATCTGTATTCATCATAATTTATCCAGTCTCCATCAAACACTGCTGTGTTCACTAGGCCATGAAGGAAAGGACTATAAGTGATCCCTGAATCTGCAGTAATGATAGTTCAAGCCTAGTTTGCCTAGCAAATTCTACTGTCCTATTTCACACAAACGCAGCCCGTAAACTTCCTAAGAATAAGCACTTTAGGGCCAAAAAGATAAAGTTTTGCAACAACAAGCTCCAGTAGTGCCAGACCATATTCAGCTTTCAGAGATATTGCCAAAGCAATAGCAACCAGCTCCAGAGCAAGGAGGGGTCACCCACAGTTTTCTTATGGGTGAGACACTGCTCTGCTATTTACAGCATTCCTTACCAGCAGAGCAGCCAATGAACACCAAAAAAAAAAAAAAAAAAAAAAAAAA
>JAAGNO010022042.1:46578-92195 GCA_033439905.1 Ceryle rudis
ACCCCACACGACAGTCTGCCCACCCACTCTCATGTTAGCGGAGAACAATGAACGGAGCTATTTATACAATTTCTCACCAAAAAAGAAGGACAGAAAAAACAAAAAAAAAAAAAAAAAAAAAAAAAAAGGTGGGGGGAGGTTAAATACCTTTAACTGTCAGAGGAAAAAAACCCCAAACTTTAATTTCAGAGAGCACTGTTCCTTCTTTAACCTCTGTCCCTGCAGGACCAACATAGTATTTCAGAGGGGAGCTCCTAGATGACATAGAGAATATCTGGGAGATGTTACTGAGTGATAGAGTAACTGTTCAGGGCTCTGACTCTTAAATTAGCTCAGCAGGACATCAGAGCTCCTCTAGGATCCGCTTCAGGTACAGCTGAAAGACTGGCACAGGTGAAGCAGTTGACACTAAAACTGCCTATTGAGATGCATGTCCTGCTTGGGCTGCAATTCCACATCTCCACTAACAGAGAGGAAAGGGGGTCCTCACTTCTGAGCTACGTGCTCCTCTTGAGTCCTCCTAACAGCACTCCACAGCTGGTCAAGGTGTGAAATTCCCCTCCCCATCCACTTCTCTGAGCTTTATTCAACATCACCACCAATTTCATATGCATTTCAGATGAAGTCATCAGAGAGGACTAAGAGCAATCTGGCACATCTTGCTATATAGCACTGGTGTCACCATGTCTATCTTAGCTCACACTAACTATGGACTCTTCCAGCCTGAAAGGTACTACTGGAATTACAGATGTTCTACACTCTGCCTGACACTCACAAAAAGAGAGCTATAAACAGACAGTTGTCAGGAAAAGAAGCATTTGCCCTTCTCCCCCCGCCCCAAAACAAAACCAAAACCAAACAAAAAAACCAACCCCAAACTAGATGGTTGAAAAGAGTGAAACAGAAAGGAAAATCAATGAAAAAAAAAAAACCAAACCAAAAAAAAACCATAAAATACTAGGACTGGTTTCTTGTCTGGCAGTTGTTAATGAGTAACTGGATAGAAGAAGAAGAGAAAAAATTGACTGCAATGGATTCATGAGGATGTGCCCAGTGAGACTAAAGTGTTGCTTACAAATAATCTGCATGTACAAGCACAGAGCTGCTTTGCACATTTATACCCTTCATCTTCCCATCCTCATGGGCTTCCACACAGCTGCTGAACATTTCCCACTCTGTCCATTACGTTTCAGCAAGGTCATGGACAAGAGGCAAATCCAAGAGTGTTTGGTCTCTCTTCCTCTTGGTCCCCTATGATTCAGTCTGAAGAGGCAGCACCTCATTGCTCCCTGCTTGGTTACCTTACTGGGGCTGGCTGACCAACCACCACTGTCATTCTCCATCCACCTGCACCCCCCTCCTGAAATGGAGAAGAGATCTGGAAGCCAAGCTGTTCATCCTGCCATATGGTGCTCTAGACATTTGCTTCTTGTGTAAGCCTGCAGTGACCCTGCTGCACGCTGAACCCAGACTGCCTGGTATCCATCAACACCCTCTGCCTCTGAGCTGTGACATTCCCTACTGGGCATGAACCATCTGGACTGTGACATCTTCACAGTGTTGATATGGATGTCTCCGAGCTCTCAAAGCAATGGATGCCATATCCAAGTCTCTACACGTGACCAATATGACCTACTTTTCTCACTTGCCTGGATTTGAGTCTTGTAAACAGGTTACACAGAGCCTATTTTGGGCTTGGCAAACACATGATCTTCTCCACAGTGGACTTTTTTAACTGATGGTACTTAAGATGATTTATGGGTTTCCAAGAGCTGAAGTCAAATCACATCACTGGGTTATTTTTGTATTACTATTCATGAAGCCTATTCAAAGCTCCATTCAAAGGGCATCTGTAAGCAGTTGGTGAAGAGCTGGAACCCCTGCAATAATAAAGGAGTAATTTCTCAGTGGAAAATTAAAAACTTACCATGGCAGCAAGATGACTGCACGTGGCAGAGCATTGGGAGAAAGATGAAATGGGATTAAGGGAATGAAAATACAAGGAAATCTTAAAGGAAAAAGAGAGAGCAAACTACATGGGTAGAAAAAGCCTCAGATGAAGTTGTATAAGGAACTGTTCTTATGAAGTTCTTCAAAGGTTCCAGAGCTTCAGAATGAGAAAATAGTCCAGTTTATGAAACTACTTTGCACCTCCCTTCCCACTGAGCTTTCTTCAGAGGCTGAATGGCCAGGTGCAGAAGACATGATGCAAGGAGTCTCAAAAGCAAACAGGCCTTGTAGATATATTGATCCATGCATAGGGTAAACTTGCCAAGTCAGGACATTATTTTCTACAAAGTATTTGGCTCAGAGCAGACAGGATGTCAGATAGGGATGGTTTCCACATGAAGTTCCATCCATCAGCCTGGTATCTGTTTTTCCAGGTAGAGAGCAAGGATCCAGGTAGTAGCATTCAAATTATATATGCTAGGGAAAGCAGTCAGGAATATATTTTTTTTTCTTCTTCCTGGCCTGTCCATAACCAGTTTTTGATCCTTAAGAACAAAAATTAGTCTTGCACTGGGCAATGTCACCCTTTCCTAAGCCATCTACCACTCCTGTCTGAGGGCCTCAGCTCTGTGTGAGCAAAATCTGAGCTAAGCTACATCAGTGTCCGTGCAGTCAGGGGAGTAACTGCTCTACAGGGGAGGCCAAATCAGAGCCAAGCAATCATCTATTACACAGTCCTAACAGCATAAAGGATGAAGGTAGCCAGCCTTCACAGTTGGCATTCACACACTGTTGCTCATAGAAAGAAAGATTTCTTTCCAGGACAGACCAAAGCTGCTAACTTAGAAGCTGAGGAGCAAAGGTTCATCTGCCTCTGGGGCAGGACTCAGCTGGAGGTAGTTCAGTTGAATTTAAAATAATGATGTGTTAAAACTACCACTGGCTCCTAGCCTGTTAAAAATGCTCTTGGTCTCACTAAAATCTTTCCCACCTCAAAGAGGAGGTCTCCACTGTGTCCACCTTTGCAGCTGACTCCCGCTCCAGCAGTCCCCAACCCAGGCATTTCTACCATCCCTCCTGCTGTCCCCTTCCCACGTGATGACTATGCATTTGAAAAAATGCTTCCCTACTTATATTTTCAGGTCAGAGAAACCACTGATATTTTGTTGTTTTTAAAAGTACCAGACCCTTACATTCACTGTGCTTTTCTCAAAACAATCTTCTGTCTGAAGTTTTTCCAGGTACTTGTGTATATGTTCAGAGGTGATTGCTTTCATCACCTTAAAATGTGTTTCATTAGGAAGGTCCTGGTATGACTAAGAAACCTGAGTGACAGACTCACCTTTTACAGCATCATCTTGCGTTCATTTCTTTCAACGGAGGTTTTTTTTGTAGGGCTGATTATTTTCATTTCCCTTCGATGAGCTCTTCCTACTGCTACCCTGTGCTTTCTCCAACAAGGTGATCAGAGTTACACTGGCCTCATCGTATGGGTCTCGACACAACACTACCTGTGATAATTGCAAATCTGCTCTTAATACAATCTATATAATGCTTCGGGGCCCTTTGGTGACCACCAAGCAGAGGTTTTTCACATGGCTGTCAAAAATAATGACTGACACTTCTCCCCTACACAGTGACTGCCACTGTAAAGCCCATCGCTCTGTGGGGGCAGAGGGAACAGCTCTTTCTGGAGCAGGGAGCCCAGAAGATCGGCACCCAGCTCTGCAAATGCAGCAGTTTTAAATTTAACACCTCAGCTCTTTCACAATGATCGTGGCTGTAATCCTTCACAATTACCACAAAGTGGCACTTCTCCCATTCAGATGATTAATCTTGTGCAGGGACTGCCAGGAACACATCAAAGAAAGGAAAAAAAAATTAAAAAAAAGAAAAAGAGAGAGATAAAAGAAGAAAGAGATAACCAAAAAGAAAGAGAATACAAAGGAACTTCTGCTGCACTATCTCCTTTGTCTCCCTGCCTCCTTTATTTCACCATTCAGAATTATAACTATGGCCCCAAACATGCCAGGTTGTTTACAGAAAACACTGAAATAGTTTGCAACAGCAAAGGTGATAAATGGGTCCCAGGAAGACAGAGTGTAGGAGTGAAGGACCCTTCAAGGCCACCAAGATATGTTTCACACTACCTTCTACATCACGCTGTTTTGGCTTCTTACCCCTCATTTCTCACTGTAAAGAGAGACAGAACATGAATGATTTCTTCATAACTCTAGTTTCAGTATACCCCTGTCCAGCCTCTACCCACCAGTCCTTGCATCACTATTTTCACTTCAGAAGCCTTTTGCTTCCTTTTCCATCCATGTTATTGATCTCCAAACAACTTGGATCAGTAGTCCGCAGTGAAGATCAGGGGTCATCTCGCAGACAACTCACCTCCATCCTCACACTTGGAATGGAAAACACTGTGAATTGTTGCTGCACCAATGATTCTGCAGGTTTTGTGCTCTGCACGAGCAGGCTGATCATGCTCTGGACCAGTCTTTTGAAAGCTTTTCCCTAGATAACAGCTCTTGAACACCATATTCCCTCTCAAATACTTGCTGTTCCAAAGCAAACTCTTTTGGCCACCTTGCAGACAACCCATTCTCCTTTCCTGCAGCTATTCCATCTGACATTCCCTACATGTCTTCAGTTTAATGTCATCTCCTTCTGAGCATGATAAGTACTCACCAAACCATGTACAAGGGCATTTACAAGGACAAGCCTTTTATGATCTCATGTAGATCTTCCTGAGATGGGGAGTTAACCAAATGAAAGTAAAGCCAAGAAATTCACTGGACATACTTTTTGCACGTCACCTTCCAAGAGGATGGGTCTAGGGAGTAAAGCTGACTATGGAGCAGAAGCACAAGTTTCAACTGAACTGTGATGGGCAAGAGTGGTAGAATTTTTTTTCTTCCCTTTTGATAGCTTGAAGATGAGTCACTCCACTTCTAGACCAGGCAATGAGTGCTGAAGAACAATCAGGCTCTACCAAAAGAGACAATTCGAGTGTCCATATAAATAAACAGCTTAAAATACCTAAACTCTGCTGGGGGTGCTACAGACTCAGGAATCTGAAGTTCAGGATTACAGAACAGAAAAAAGCAGCTACACTTCAAATAACACTTTCTGAAACAAACACTGCTGCCAGCCTGGGTTTGCTGCAGTGACTGCATAGCTGAACCTGCTTTGAGCAGGAGACGGAGCCAGAGGCCTCCTGAGGTCCCTTCCCAACTTGTATTATCCCTATGATCCCCCAGCCACTCACCTCCTGCCATCTGGGTTGTGTACTTAGCTTGAGTTTCTCTGGGATAAAATGTTAGTAGATTTTTGTTAAAGCTCTCCAAGAACAGTTACCCGTGTTACAAATCCAGACCACAATTTCACATGCTTTGCGGGCTCAAACGAAGCAAAGCACACATCAGGAGGGAGCCCTGGGATGATACATCAAAGTCTGAAGAACAGAAATGGTTTAACAGGTGCATAGGTGTTGAAAGCCGGGAAGAACCATCATGGCAACTGAGTGTGACCTCCTGAACACATGGGCCAAATCTTTTCAGCTAGTAATCTGCAGCAAACACTTCTTTGCAATTATCACTTTGCTCATAATTGCAGGAGCATTACGAACACCTTTGGAAGTTGAGATACCTTAAGATCTTAACCACTTGAGAGGATACCAGTGTAGGAAAGAGGCAGTGTAATCCTTTTGCAGACCCAGGTGCTTATTAACTACAAAAGGAAAAAGGAGGCCCCAGCTATGATTTAGGACCAGAGAGAAATGCCTTTTCTTCCCCAGCCATCCCTGTTCTCTCCCCAGGGCTCACAACCTGCAATTGGAGGTTATCAAATCCAAACTGGATTTGGAGTTCACATCAAACTGAAAAGGGCTGCAAGACTGACCCACATTCAAATAACTTCTTCACTCTCTTGGCGCTGAAAAGTGACATGATATACCCTTTATGTCACAGGATCAGGAGGAATATGAAAACACTTCTAATGTTTTCCCAGTTGAATAAATATAGTAGTGGCTGAATGCTTGGATTCCTATCACAAAAAGACAGACTGATTACACTGGTCTGGCAGCCCTCCTCAACAGCAGTAGAGCACAGAACCACAGATGCTGGTCTCATTGTTCAGTCAGCTTGACTTGACAGACAGTCTGACTCACAAAGGAGGAAGCTAGTTAATGAACATAACCTTCTCTGTGTCAAAATTCACACACATACCTTTTCTTTTTAATTCAGTAATGTTAAAAATGGGATTCAGCTCCAGAGACACCTACATTTTAGCATCCAGAGACAGGAGTCGGCTGATTGTTCAAGCTAAGTCTCACTGGAGATCTAATGGTCAAGTTAGTGACCAGGTAAAGCAAATTTGTATGTCCTAGGCTGCTCTCCCTGGCCTCTATCTGCTCTCCTTTAACCCATAAGTCTTCCACAGATGCTGTATCATATTCACAGGCCTCATCTGGAAGTTTTGGCTACTTGGTACCTCCACGTGGGAAGTTGAATCTCTCTCCAACACTTGGCAAAATCTGGATTTAGGTGCCCGATTCTGGAACTGAGCAAATGATTCCCTTTCCTTCCTGTGGCAACTGTTTGCACCATTAGATCTCTCTTTGCCTTCTGCTCCATCTTCGTGTCTCCTAAAATCCTCTGTAAGGAATCATTTGTTAGTTTGTCATGTTTCTAAAGAGTTTTCAGACTCTTGGAGTGGCAGTGGGAATCAATTACTAGGTAAATCATTAATAACCACATTATAAATTTCCTTATTCCTAACAAGCAGGATTTAAGGGATTTAAGCTGTCCCATCTGTGAAGGTACCTGTTCAAATCTAAGTCTGTTTCTTTAGTATTTTGTATGGGAGGACTTTGCCAGGCTGTAAGAAAGAGAGCAGGAATGGTTTGATGCAAACAGTGGGTGAACCAAAGGTCATTGATAGCTCAAATGAGCCACCAGATTGTGTAGCCTTCTGCCTTTGAGCGACCTTCTGCTGTTTGGGCTAATTGGCATTTATTAGCTGTTCTGTGAAGAACATAATTTTCAAATCCTAAGGCTGGAATTCACTTCTCTAATCAGAGAAAGAGACACATAAAACAAATAAGTGAGCAGGCTAAAAATATTCACAAATCAAATGCCAACAAGCTGCTAACCTCACCTCTCTTTAATCACCTAGGTTCATTTAGCTCAGTCAAACAATGCTCTCAGTGGAATGAGTCCAGACTGCATGGTGTTTGCAGTATCTCCACAAATCCAAGCTCTCAGGGTACACAGTGTTGGCATTTCTGCAGCCACACGGGAGGAGGGTGTTTTATAAGCCTGAAAGGAGACAGAAACTTGGGTGTGATTTTCACATAGGCTCATGGCCAAGAAGAGCCTGCCCTACATCAACTTTCCCTCCCCAGGAAATTTCCAGCTCAGCATCCTCTTTATGAAAGATTGATGTGGGGGAATTACTGGGCCAGGAGAAAAGCTTTTAAACTTGCAATGCTTCTTTGTGCAGAAGGACAGGAGTGGGTTTTTGCTTTCCCCTGCTACAGTGCAGGCACAGAAGCAGGTTAGAAAGCAGCAAAGTGCAGCTCTTCACTCTCCTCCTGTGAGCCACATGGAAACCACCTCTTGCCCCTGGGCAACACCCAGACCTGAAGCAGATGATTCACATTGAATGAAGAGGTTTGGTCAGGAAAATGACCTTTCCATTTCTTCTATATTCAGATCCTCTCTGGGAACTTTGGCCAGGACACTTCATGGTTTCAAAGATGGGAAACTACTGTGAAGGTTAGAAGGGTCCTCATATCTCCAGCTCTTTAACCCTTTAAAAAATTTTCTTTGCTTATGACTTTAAAAAAGGAATTCTTCAAAAGTATTTTATGGCTACACACATCTCCAGAGGATGGAATGTAGTTCCCCTGATTTCAGTTTCTAAGCTTTTAGGTTGAAGGCAAGTCAGGTTTTCAAGCTTTTCTCCACAACCCTGGGTAGGAGCTACTAGACTGCCACTCCCAGTGAAGATACAGTTATTGCAACAAGCTAGCAACCTCATAGGGACACTTTGCCTCCTGGAGCTGGGCATTTAAGAAGCAGAATTAAATGACAAGGTACACAATAAAAACATGAGATATGGCAGTACAGCATTTGCCCAAACTTTAGGATGATTTCTTCTCATCCAAACTGTCTTCAAGCTTCTGCATGACTGACATTCAAGTGATCCTCCTAGTCAAGAGAAATTAAACAAACTCCAGTTCATTAAAACTATACTCAGGGGCAGGGGATAAAAAAAAAGTTTCAAGCTGTAAATCCCAGCACACAGACTCTTAACAGCATAAAAACAATCTATCCAGGAGAAGATGTTCTCCCCATCCTGCTAGCATTATTCACACATTAAATCAGAACTGACAACGCAATCTTTTCAGCTGAGCTGTTCTCATTCTTCTTTTTTTATCATGCTGAAATAATTCCCCTTTTTAAAAACTTCCAAATGTTCATATTGATGCATTATTGAAGTGACAATGCAGATTTCCAAAAGGGTAATGCACTTGATTTCTTTCAAAGCAATAAATAGACAAGATGTTAATGAATTAGAGAAGTATTAAAAACTTGTTTTGCAGAAGGAAGTGTTTTTAACTATATAAACCATTGTAACAACTATCGATTGCATTTCCGCCACAACAAGGCAGGCGGAGGCTGATTTATGACAGCAACCCACCCTAACCATCTAACCAGATTTAATATAGTTGCCATCCCATGACACGATGATGTATATTTTTGTGGCAATCTAGAAGATAATTTGCAAGAAGTAACAGATCGTTCTTCAGCCATCAGCCATAAAGCTGTCAGGAGAGGGGCTCCAGAGCTGTCTGTGGGACAGTGATGTAGGGAGGAGGACTGAGAAACCTCATGGGGTGGGGGAGAACAGAGGGATACCAAATTTATGGATATGAGCATTTTCAATGGACTGTGTTGTTACTGGGTTTATTTTAACTGTAAAGCAAAGGTAACAAAGTCTCCATAAGAATATGCAGTGTTTACCAAACTTCACTTTTCACTATCTGACAAAAAGTTCCAACGGGGACCTTACTGTGTAAGTTGACAACGTGGTATTTAGTTGTCTGGAGATAGCTGGAAACAGCTTTCCCTCTGGAAATGCGGAGGTGAAGGAGAGGAGGGTGATGTTCCTGAAGTGCCTTAAGGAGGAACACCAATGTTCACAAGCTGCTGAGACAAAAAAATGTGCAGGAGATGCCCTGAGATACCTACGTTGCTTTGTAGATCCAGACACCACCTTCAGTCCTGGGCCGGCAGGATTATAAGGAAGCTCCCACTGGATGAGAAGCCTGTTTTGTACCCAGTCCTGTAAGTGCCTCACACAAAAGAATATCTGAAGCAGAGTTAATAAATAACTTGTCACTTTTTTTTTTTTTTAACTCCTCGTGTTTCAACTTAAACTGTGTTAGATAGGTGAATGGTAAATAAGACAACTCTCCTACCCCTCCACCCTTCTCCTGCTGCCTTTTCTGTCTCTGGAAATCTCCAACACCCCCATTTCATGAGGGATTGGGGTTCCTTCTTTCATCTTTGCACATTGCCATATCACCATCAGTTAGTGTACACTGGCTTCTCCACCAAAGCTCAAGTAAACCTGACCCCCCAGAGCACTAATATATCCAGAGATGCTCCAAACAAACTGCAAGGTGGAAAGCAAAGAGGACCACAGGTGCATGCCTCAGGCTGAGAGACTGGCACAACACCAGGTTTCCCTAGAAGAAAACAAACAAACAAACAAATAAATAAATCCCCATTTCCAGCCTCTAGGGATGCTTTATTTGCCGGGGGGGGGAAGGTAATAAAGAAATAAAAGAACAAACAACAACCACCACCCCTAAAGTAAACCACAGAACACAGAGCCCCTGCTGGAAATTAACTGAGCATATTTTCTACAGTTGACTAATTCTTGTTTATTTTTTGAAGGCTGCTGCTATAAAATTCACAATCCAATTACATTTTCCAAGCTGAAAGAATGGTTTCTAATTATATTGTTTTCCATCATTGCTAGAATCATTGCAAGAAAGAGTGGATTAATGCTGTATATTTTTGTTCCCTATACAAGAATCAGATCTGAGTGTTCTCAAATGATTTATAAGAGACACATTAAATAAACTAATAACAGTGGTTTTGCAACAGAAATGGGCTGTACCATAAACAGGATAAATTGAAAAATAGATTTGCTGCTGTGTTTCAATGCATCAGAAATAAGGGTGACACAGCACATACTGGGTAAAGTGGTATAAATTTGAACTTGGAAGGCAAACTTAAGTGACTTTTGATACATGGGACTGGGCTTCAGGAGAGCTGGCTTGTTGTCTGGCCTGGTAGATACTTCCAATGTGCCTTTGGGTAAGTCAATGTTTGCCCAAGGGGTGGAGGACCACAGCTCCAGATAGAGCCAACCTTGTCCTGCTGGTGTAGCTGTCTCCACATAGGTGTGAACATTGTGCCTTGCGTGTCTCAGTTTCTGTTATAATCAGTAGAGATCAATGAACAAACATGTCTACATGACCAATACATAAGTTTTTCTGTCCTTGCCTTGTTTTTCATATGCTTTCCTCAAGCACTCAATCCTGCCATGCATCTATACTTTGGGAGATGGATATAGATCTTGCCCAAGATTCCATCAGAATCCAGGCTGGTATCCATGAAGCTTTGGCTGGATTTACTTACAGTTCATCTATACTGCGGCAAAGAAAAAAAAAGTTTAGTGTCTGTCTTGAACAAATGCAACAGTTGCCTACAGAAAGATAAATAAAATGTATTCTGTTAAATGACTGAAATGATTGGAGACTAAATCGCCTGCCTATCAGTCCTCCTGGCAGCTAGAGATATAGTTAATGGTAGGACTTGCAATCTGCAAGCAGAATGGCAAAGGAGAGGAGGACCTTGAGCAAGACAGACAGCCCTTCAGGCTGTGAATCCTTTCTATGGAGGTGCATGCACACCTCTCTCCCCATACTCAGCTGCTGTTTTCAAACACAGCTCCTAGCCCACAAGACCTCTTGCAGCCTCTTCCATACAAGGAAAGACCCTGAACCAAATTGGTCTCACCCTACAAAGGAAAATTTTACACTATAGGATCAGCTGTTGGAGTAACCTTCCCAGAGAACTGGTGGAGTCTGCAACAATGGACACTTAAGATTCCTTTGGACAAGGTGCTGTGCCATCACACCTAGATCGTGCTTTTGTCAGCAACGGTTGGACCAGATGATCCTTGAGGTCCCTTCCAACCTGGTATTCTATGAGTCTATGATTCTATAGCTTGAATTCAGAGAAAGGCGATTGGTCCCATCCCTAATGGCACTGCTCACCCATTGCTCTGAGCACCTTGAGCACACAGCCTGGTGGATATAGAATAAAAGCACCTTCCACACTCCTAAGGAGCTCAATCTCCTCCTTCTTCTCTCTAGGGAGTCAGCAGGTAAGTGACCATATCTTAGGGGCATTGTTATTACACACTGATTGGGTTTGGCTTTGTGGTGGTTTTCTTTTCCCTGTTGTAAATATATAAAAAAAAAAAAAAGCCTTTTAGGCCTGACAATTCTTTTCTCTCCTCCCTAACAGCCCTACATCTTCTCCTCCTCTTGTCTTGGAGAACTGAATAAAAGCAAAACAAAACTGAAACCAAACAAACTGTTAAGCCCTTGAAGAACAGTCTAAGCCATTTCTTGTCCATTTAAAAAATGAAGTTAAGTATTTCTCCAAGGCAGGTCCCATTTGACTGCCAAAGCCACACAGTTCAGACAACATTACTCATACCAGCATGAAAAACAAGAAGAAATTTCAACATCATGGGCATACTGAGAACATCGTGAGGAAAACCAGCTGGGTTCTTTATCCCCTCTCTCCAACTCAGATAAAAGGATATGAACATAAATCAATATAACATCCAGAAAGAATAAAATAGTAATGTTTTGTTTTCATCTTCTATTTCTCCAGCACATTTTGAGCCCCTGAGTTCAGAGCAGGAACTGAAAACATCTTTTAGTGTCAAAACCTGCCACCTAGAGAACAAAAGCACAAATGAAAAGAAATAACTTTGTGGACCAGGTTTGTTGTTTTGTTGTTTGTTGGGGTTTTTTTTAAAGCAACTATCTTGTAAGATGGGATGTGCTGGAAACTATAAATTTTGTTGCTGTAAAAGACAGCACAGCAAACAGGTTTTAAGAGACCCTTGATTATGTATCTGCACAGCACAGCCATCATTATAGGCTACTGCACCTACTCCCAGCACAAACACAGCTCTTGTGTGGTTCAGTGATTATAGGACAGAAAAACCTTTTTTTCCTACCAGTTTTATGAATGTATGTGGTAAAGAGAGCAATCTCTTTTTCTTTTGAGATTACAAAACTGTTGTGAAAGGAGTCCATTTTTAATGAGAAGGTTTGTGTGCTTTGAGTGGCAATGTCTGAGGCCGAGTTCTGCTAGTAAGCTATGGATGCTCAGCAGGTCTGACAAATCACAGGCTGAAGACATCATGGGTCAGAAAAGTCTAGGCTAGAACCATCAAAAAAGAAAAACAAACAGAAAGAGAAAACACAACCCTGGTGCAACCGTGAGAAAGTTTCCTGAGGTGTTTTAACTGGAGCAAAACTCTCAGATTTCCAATTCTAGGGGAAAAGCCTGTTTGCATCTCAAATTCAAATAGAACAAGGTGACAATTTCCTTTTGAAAATTGAAAATGTTTCAGCATTCCTGAATCCAATAAATTTTCTAGAAGTCTAAACTTTGATTCCAGGTCAATTCAAACTAAACCGTATTCTTACAGACACAAGGAAATCGGACAGACTGAAGTAACCTCTCCCTAAAAATGGTACCTATCAGGTTTTAATTTTATTTTAATTTTTTTTTTAATTAATTTTTCAATTTTTACTAATCTTCTCTGTAACATGTTCAGTCCCAGGGCTCCCACGATTCATTACACAGATCAGGCAGGAAAGGAAGAATAGAGGCAGATAGGTCATTGCTATAAATACAGAATACAGTATTACTTGCTTTTAATTGTGAATTACCTTACCTGGTTTCCACTGCCACCCACCTCAAACAACCCTCTGTGAACTGTCCTCAATTCTTCAGGTTGCACAGAGCAAAGGTTTGACACAAGGTAAACAGCAATTCCCATATGTGCTGCAGCCTATAGCAACTCATGTGCCTTAACTACAGGAGACCAACGTCCCACCCAGTGCCAGGTTCTATCTCTGACAGAGAAATACAGTTTAAGCCATCATTAAATAATTCACAACAATTATTTAACAACATGGCCAAAGATACAGAGCATAAACTGCATTTAATTACTAGTGAGGTTGATATCCAAGAGACTTTTTTTTTGTTTTGGTGTTAACAATTTCTGTGGAAAATGTCAAACATGGACTGTCCCCTCTTCATCAGCTTTTTCTCCCCACCATGAAGCCAGGGGCTGCCTCAGCACCCACAGCCCTGTACAGACACTCCAGGAGGAACAACCTGCTGTATAAAACACCGTGAATCTGCTACCTGCCAGGTGTCCACAGCAGCGGAATTCCTCCTATTGCTGCCTTCAGAAATCAGCAGCAGGCTCCAGGCCAGATTATCAGCCTTGCACATAGCTCCTCTTACAAAAAGCTTTAATCTAATCCTGACCAGTGACAGGCAGTGGGAAAAGGGTGATGGCAAAGTGAGCAAATGATTACATTACTGCAGGCAATCCTTAATTCCAGTTTCACCACAGTTAAGAGCTTATTCTTTGGGTATCACAAGTTATCTGCTGCTTAGAAGCCACCAGCACAGAAGCCAGCCCCTGAGGTCCTTCTTGAAACCACTATTATGTCTCTCAGGGCTCAGGTCCTGGCATTTTCAGGTCCAGGTTGCTCTGCCCCCACCCCTCATTTAGTTGCTACCAGAGGATTCAATCACTAGACCTGCCAGGGACCTGTGCCTAAATCTGAGCTGAGGTCAGTCACTGCCCCAGGCTAAAGGGCAACAGGACTTTGTAGGTACTTTCAGTCTACATAATTAGCAGCCCTCTGCCAGAGTGCAGCCTCTAATCTGCTTGCCACCAATGAGACCCATTAGTGAGTGATCCTCTCCTCCCCCTAAAGCTTGAAATCTATAGTTTGATCTGTTAAGAAATAAGTTCCATCTTCAGTTCAACTAAAACTACCAAGATCACCTTAATAGGTAATATTAATAATGTCAATCCACCACAAAAGGAAGCAAATAAGCAAAAAGATAAAATAGCACATCCAAAAAATGGGTCAGACTTGAAGAACTGCAGTGAACCTTAGGAACTATGATAGCTATTGAGAAATTCCACCACTAATCATCTTGATAATCCATGAAGAACACCTTGACACTGGGGTATAAAACTGGCCATCTTTCAGCAGCCTCGCCTGCCCCCTCCACCAGCAGTGCACAAAGGAGACCTTCTTTGACCAAATGAACTAGCATCAATATTTCTGTTTTCAGTGGTGAGCATCAATAAAATGTATTTTAAGAAATCGCCTTGCTAGAATCTCATGCCAGAGCATCACTAAGTACAAAGGTACAGAGTAACTTACCACTGTCTTCCCCCAAAATATTACATAAAATGGAAAAACAGCATAAACAGAGAAGAAAAAACAATAAAATTCAGGCATGAATAAATTCTAAAGAACATAGAAGGCAAAATATTCTTTACATATGATCAGCCTAAAAGAAATTATTCACATCACCAAACTGAAGGAGGAACTACTAGTGAGAGTGTTAAGTATTATTCAAAGACAGATATTGCCCAGGATCTACATTATCTTCTCTCTATTCAAGAAATCAGCATGGCAATGAATTCCCCCAACCAAGGTGAACATCTAGAACTCAAAATGAGCATCTAGAACTTATCCCTAAAAAGCGCAAGTGATTTATGGACAGACACCATTTGCAAGTCTAGATCACAGAAAAGACTTTCATAAAACTTACAACAGTAACATTCACAATGTTTCTCTTCCACGTACAGTCTACTTACTAGGCTATAAAGTGGCAAAAGTTTTAAGGCTCAACAGTAAATTTGCTTTAAAAAAAAAAAAAAAAACACTACACAAAAAAACCCAACCAAACAAAAAATTTCCAGATCAGATTACTTGAAATATTTATTCACAAGTACATATGGTATTAAACAGATACGAACATCTTTTCCAAAAACTTTGCCATGAGCAACGTAAGAGGCTTGGATGGTATCTGTCAAGTGCACATTTTTAGGCAGCAGTAGAAAACTGGAACAAACTACAATTTTCTGTCGGACAAGGTCAGGTTTCCACCCCATCCTGAGGGGATGCTCCATTCCAGGCTAGTACAGGCTGCACCAGGTGAGTGCTCTAAACATTAGAGCCAAGGTCACATTTTTAAACCCCTCCTCAAATTTCAAGATACAAGGAAATGCTTTCTCAGGGGACAGTGGGAGTTTATTGCTGTCTTCTAAAATAGCTAGTGCCTCTACGGGAGCATCCATGGAACAATCCTTAGCAGGAAACTTCCTACACACTCAATTGTCCTGGAAGGTCATCTGCTGTAACACTGGTGGCAATAATGAAATTCATGCAGATCACGAAAAAGCATTACCCGTCCCAAAAAACATGTTGTGGAGAAGCCCACCACTATGAGTTACTTTGATTAGCAGGCTCATAGGAGGACAGGCTGCAATATCCTGACATTGACTGGTGAAGAATTGCACTCTTAACAGCTCTAACATGTCTCAGTCTGGGTATTTCGGTAGTCAAAGGGCACTATTCCATCTTTTTGCTCCACACTAAATCAGGCACCAGCAGAAAACTGAGCAGATCTAGTAAGAAAATTCCTATCTGTTGTCACAGGCTTTAGTGAATGATTTACCACTCAACACTGCTTTCAGTCATCTAGTGACAAGATGTCAGGTTCATTTCAGTAAATCATACCGAGGTAAATAATACAGCATCTGGTCTCCATGTCCTGAGGTCTATATCTTCTGACTGATGCCTGACCATATATGAAGGGTATTAATACATGTTCAGTGCAGCAGAGATAGGACCTGTCCTTTAATGCATTTCATCAGGGCCTACCGCTAGGAACTGTGAAAGTCGGCATTGAGCTACCTGCTCACTGCTTGCCTTGGGAAAAAGAAATTCCACAGGCATTCGAGTAAGAAATTTAAGAACAGATTTAAACAAATAACGACACGTGTTTTCGTAACAGCACCTTTATGGAACACTAGGTTAACTTTAGATGAGTGCCAGGTTACATGAATTTTCAATCTTCTCTATAAAGAAAGCAATTTGAGTTTAGTCCACCCTGTTAAAACTTTTAACATTCATTTACAGGCACAGTGCTTGGGTTATTTCCAAAGTAAAAAGAAAAGAAAAAAAGAAAAAAGGGGGAGGGGCTTTCCATTACAGTGCTGGGAGTGGTTAACAAGAAAGTTACCTTATTACATTCTTTCCCAGACAATAGTAATTATCTTGCATTATGTCCCAGTGTTATTAGGATTTCAGAGCACACGAGCAATGCAATCCTAGTTAAGATGAAGCAGAAATGAAGATAATGGAAGCTAGAGACCAAATCATTTCCATAGTTATAGACAATTTTGCATGTATACTTGCATGGGAAAACAGATTTATTTTTGTGACTAAAAATTCCATCTCTCCACACAACAAGCAGAAATCCTTGCCAGTAGAGATCTACACTGTGCACAGCTCATCAGCCTTGAAAAGTTTTCTGGACTTCAGACATATCCAGCTATGTGGATCAGCAAGCAACCCTTTCAGATCCAGCAGCTTTGGGTTAATGGACGGAAACTTTGGCCTATTGTTCAAACAAACATACCTGCCAGGAACAAACAAGCAAGATTGGATTTTTTTTTTAAAAAATAAAGCGGAGTGTGATATGTGCATAGTCAGTGTCTTGATCCTTGAAAGCATCTCTATAAGCAACTTTACCTTAAAAATGGGCAGTGCTTAAGTTACAAAAGATTTTGTTTATGATGACTGATGAAATGGCTCTGCTTCACTAATTCGAAAGATGAATCAGATTTAGTAGTAGATTTATTAATTTGCACTGATTTACAATGAGGTGGTCAGGTCTGAACCAAGGAGACATCAAAACAGGTTTAGCCAGGAGGTTTATGGCTTCCAAGTCAAATTCGTAGACCAGTGTCAGTCATTTGGGCAACTGAAGATTAGCAGACAAAAGATAAGCAGAGGCCAGGTGCTGCACTGGTGTGTTGGAGACAGTATTCCAAAGCGTCTTCTCTTACAGCAATTTCCTTTTCTCAAACTCCTGCAAACAGCACATAAATGTTACAGGTGAGGAAACAAGAAAAGGCTTCTATTACTATCAGATTTTAAATTACTTTATATTTATCTTAGCAAATCTGATGTTTGGAATTGAAAATTTAATACAGAAAATGTGTAACATGGGTAAGAGGAAAGGAGGATAAGCATTGTGCCACCTCACATTAACAAACCAGCTATGAAAACCAGCAATGCCAGACTGCAGTCAGCACAGTGCTTTCAGACTGCACCACTGTCAAGGAACCATTTATCGTTACAATGAAGGACTCAAGCCAGGGGATCAAGGAAGTAAAAATTTTCATTTTAGTAAAGGGAAAAAAAAAAAAAACCACAGCAGAAGAAGAGAAGAATCCCACATCAGCCTGTGAAGATGCTTATACTAGGCTAGATCTAGAGGATCTTTAAGGTCACTTCCAACTCAAATGATTCTATGATTCTGTTCAGTCAGCACAGGAAATAAAAACAAAACACCTGGCACAACTGAAGTATTCATTTCCTCTGGCTGTGAAGTAATGCCTTTTTTTTAGATATGAATTAATTCCTAATTATTTCTTTTCCTACTTTTAAACTAATTCAGGTTATTTTGCATCCAGAAAACACA
Source organism: Ceryle rudis (assembly GCA_033439905.1). Classification (NCBI taxonomy): domain Eukaryota; kingdom Metazoa; phylum Chordata; class Aves; order Coraciiformes; family Cerylidae; genus Ceryle; species Ceryle rudis. Next base: position 64,455 of record JAAGNO010022042.1, read on the forward strand.
AGTTGAAAGCAAGACGTAATCTCTGTTGCTATGCTTACTTCTCTATAAAAGCAGTATTAGATAATATGTGCATGTAGATTTGTGTAAGTATTAACTGCAGCTTGTTCAGTCAATAGAGTTCTTATGTTTAACAAAGGTCAGAGCAACAAAATATTTGTGTAAGAGACATACACCCAACTCACATTCCCTCAAAAATAGCTTCTTGCTCTGGATGAGCATGTACACCAGTTTCTGAGCAACAAACCTTGTAGATAGTACTACCCAGCTGAGCAGGAGACATGCTGACAACAACACCAGCACTCTGAAGAGCTGCTATCTTCTCCTTAGCTCCGCCCTTTCCCCCAGCAATGATTGCTCCAGCATGACCCATCCGCCTGCCTGGAGGAGCAGTCAGACCAGCTATGAAGGACACTACCGGCTTGGCATTTGGACCCTGTGAAGAAAGAAAAGATACTGTATTAGGTGGGGGAGAGAGAAATGAAAAGCAATCCCAGGTGGCAGATTTCCGGGTTTGGTTTTTTGGGTTTTGTTTGATTATTTTTCCTTGTGGGAGTTTTTTTGGGTTTGGGGTTTTTTTTTGGGGGGTGGGGGAGTGTGTCTTTTTGTTTTGTTGTTGTTGATTGGGTTTTTTTGTTGTTGTGGTGGTTTTGGGTGGTTTGTTGGTTTGGTTGTTTGTTTTGTTTTGTTTTTTGTTTTTTTTTTTTTTAAATATCAACTAGCCAGGCAAAGATAGTAAACAACTAGAAATCTCAGACTACACAGAGCAAAAAGCGTTGAATACTTTCTTCTCCAGATAATCATGATAAACCAGAATCAACCACAAACTTTAAAAGAAAAGCATTTTAAAAGTCTCTCTACAGAACCACTTATATTACAAAAACCAGAATGTTCACTACAAGTATCACTACAGAACTAAAAATCTAAAGATGACACTGCTCTCCAGTTAGATTTAATCTGCATAAAACTCCTAATTTCAACTTTCTCTATAATAGAAACATGACTGAATTTATTGTAAATAGAGACTAAAGATTAAACTGTGTTTTACTTGACACGGTAAAAGAAGATGGCTAACTCCCAAGGTGTCTGGAAGCAAGCTGTTTAGGACTCACAGTATTATTGTCTTTCAAGAAAGCTGCTGCATCTTCTTCAGCATTTCCTCCAATTTCCCCAATCAATATGATCCCCTCAGTATGAGGATCCTTCAGGAAGACATCAAGGCAGTCAATAAAATTAGTTCCATTGAAGGGATCACCTCCAATCCCTGAAAGAAAAATTACAACCAAAAAATAAACTAACTCAAGATAATTATATTGCATTTAAAATAAAAGTTTCAGAGCAAATTTCAGTGTGAAGAGCCTAAAGGCCTGTAAGAGGGATAGCTGAAGGGCTCTACAGGATGCTCTTCCTAATTCAGTGTGCCAAATTCCTGCTCCAAATATCTGCCCCACAACTTACAGAAAGCTTGGAATAATTAATCCCCTTTCAAACCATAAACAAAATATTATGCCTTATAAAGATGCTGAGTGTAAGACACAGCAGGACCAAGAACCCAGCTCTTGAACTTTGCTGTAAAGAAATTGAACATAATTAATATAGCCAACTAGATGCCTAAGAACATCCTATCCCTTTAATATTAAACTTGAGAAAATATTTTTTTCAAACTGACATCATATTTGCTGGCAGTTCTCTGTTCAAAGCTGGGGTTTAGGCTTTTATTAATCTGATGTAGAAATGACAATAGAGGACAATACTCTTGTTTCTCATCATGACTGCCATTCAGCAATTTCTTGCTAAAAGAAATTACTTTGGATTTCTTCTTGCCAAGAAAAAGCAGCTTAGTTCAGGTGCAACAGGCAGTTAGTGAGGAAACCTACCAACGCAGAAAGACTGCCCCAATCCAACTTGCGTTGTCTGATGAACAGCTTCATATGTCAGGGTTCCAGATCTCGACACGATACCTTTAGGAAAGAAAAGGAGGTACACTTAATACGCACATAGCTAAGCTCACTACTAGAGACGGCTGTTCTTACATTCATGAAAATTACCTACAAATAAAATAAGATCTTTATAAAAGTAAAAAAAAAGTATAAATGAAATATCAAACACATGATGCTTCCCAGCTATTCCTGCCAAAACATGGAAACTCTAAGTAAGGTTTTATCTCTACTATTCCTTGGTTGGCATTTTTGATACTTGTCAGGCTAAATCTGGCCAGAAATTCAGTAATATTGGCTGAGACAGCATTCCTCACACTACAGCTTTACCAGGAAATAAAATGAAAAACAAACCAGAAGAAAATAGTTCTTGTCTTGAAACAGAATTGCAGCTCAGCAGTTAAAAAAAGAATTCTGCATTAATCACATCGCCAGTATGGCCAGGCACACGACATCCTCCACAACAGAAATATGCTGCCCAGGCACACGACATCCTCCACAACAGAAATATGCTGCACAAAGTTACCACTACTAAGACACTTGTTTCTGCAGCTCACTGCTCTACGATGCACATTCAGCATTTCAATTGCAATATAACAAGAGACCACAACCCTAGTTTTTATTTCATGATGAAAGGTTGTACAGAGCCTAAATGAGGGGCAAGATATTTGAATAGCGTTTTGTTCCCTTTTCTAAGTAAAGACTTCTGTTAATACTACAAGAGGGAAGGTTTCCAGGAAAAACAGACATCATCTTCCATCTAACACAGAATATAAGAAGTATACTCCGTGAACAGAGGAAAAAATACACCACTAGACTAACAACTTTAGTTTTATCAACTGTTAATACTGTTGGATAGCACAGATATCTACCAGCAAAGGGTTTTTTTTCTTGCTGTGTTTGCAAAGGGCTTCCTGTTTATTGTTAAGATCAGATTGCCTCAGAGAAGCTACAGATAAAGGTCCAAAGACTGTAGCTATTTTTACAGTGTGCATTCCAAGATTATCAAATGATTCTTGGACACCTCACAGTAACAGAAAGCTGGGGAGCATATCACCAAAGGTCGGAGTGTTAGATGAAGCTGGGAGGATGGCGAAGTCACATTTTTATTCCCTGATCCTTGGATCACTGTTGAAAACACTTCCAGCAATGGTGGGGCAACTGGATTCAGGATTTAAAGTATTCTTTTGCACTTGATGTATGTTGCACGCAGAATTTAGTATCTTGTGACTATAAGGTATTTCTTGTAGATATTTTAAAAAAATCTTAATAGAACTTTTATTCAGAAGTGAACTCCGGGCAACATCAGTTGATGGTACCTTTTACTGTCATACAGCAATGTCCACAAAAGGTATAATTGCAGTTATTTGATTTTTCAGTTTCAGGTTTACAGGTACACCTAAAAGCTGGAGATGTGACACGAGTGTTAACACATCCTCCGGCACTCACTAGGTACAGCTTAGTCTCAAGTCAGAAGTGGTTAAGTAGCAGAGATAGCTTCTCATGGTGGAAAAAAAAACTGCAGAGTCCACGTACTTCAAGAGCACTGAACAGGTTTCATGTTTTCCCCCCACAGTAAACACTTTTCATCCAAACAAACAAACCCAACCAAATAAAAAAAGTCATCTTGCAAAGGGTACTGTGCTCAAGTTAAACTGGTTCCTCTGCTGGTAGGTAAGAGGAACATAGGCTGTCTACAATGTTTCTGAAGCTCTATTTAAATACAAATGCGTATTTTGGAAAAATTTGGAGGAGTTTTCTCCTGAACGGCATTATTTTTAAAATAATCTGGTTGTTATTTCTATAGTTCAGAAGAAGGAACCAACAGAAGTCAGGGCAAGAGACTGCATGGAACAGGATTTATAAATAACATATGAATGTAAACAAGTTACTGCCTTTCTGTCCTTAATCCTACAGTCTAAGAAGCAGGTATGTCACTTCCATTCACCGTGCTACAGTTGTCTGAATTATCATGTTATAAATCTGTCTGTAATCTCCTCTCTTTGCTATAATACTGGGCTCACTATAGGTATAGGATCCTAGTCCTCCAGAGCCAAGCTTTTGGAAGGAATTTTGTTGGGAGAGCTTAGCGCTCTCAAATTCCAAGACAAATAGAAGGATCCTCAAAGAGTGTTAAGGGAACAAGGTCAATCACATTAACCTAAAGGAAACTTCCAATTGCTTTGCCTCTACCATCAGTATTCAGCACCTGCTATTGCAGACTAACCAATTCTGGCCTCCAGGATTGATAATGCCAAAGTTCACTTACAAACTGAAGGACAGACAAGCTGTTATACAGCATGTCAACTGTTTGCAGAGCAGGATGTGACTAGCCTCATGAAAAAGAACACTGGAGTAACAAACTTGAGTTTTAGATGATGCGTAAATATTCAAAAACTCACCAATTCTTCCCTTCTTGTGAATGTGACCAGGCATGATACCAATTTTACATTCTCCAGGCTAAGGAAAGAGTGGGAGAAGTCAGATGGAACATTCAAACTATCACTAAGAATGGTTCAGCCCTGGAGCAAATCCAGAAGTCACTTACATTGATGACTCCAGGGCAGTTCGGCCCCACTAGTCGAGTCTTATCCTGCCGCACCAGTCTGTGTTTAACCCGAACCATGTCCTGCTGGGGAATACCTTCAGTAATGCAGACAACTAAAGGCATTTCTGCATCGATTGCTTCATTGATTGCAGCAGCAGCAAATGGAGGAGGTACATATATAACAGTGGCAGAAGCACCAGTTTGCTCTTTGGCCTACAGTGGACATAAAAGAAGATAGCGGGTATTTAGTAGGGCTGAAGAGAACATTTGACAATCAGTCATTTAAAATATGTCCATTCACAGGCATAAATTAAGTAAATGAGTATGTATTAATTTATTATAATCGAAGCAAGCATTAAATTCACTGAAGATGGGACACATACAGAGCAACTAGGGAACTGAGAACTAACCACTGTCTGGAAAGGATCTGTCCCATGAACAACATCATAAATACCCTTAGATAATAGTTTGCTTCTGGTGTCTATGATGAATTTTTAGCAATCAGAAACTAGTCACATGCATAAGTGGCATAAGTGCATCCAGACTCTGTGAGCTTCACAAATGTGAAGCGGAAGCCACACCGAATGCTGCTGCCTCTTTTACAAGGATTCTATTTCACTCATTGCACAGTGACATCCACAGCTCAAACGTTTGTCTCTTCAGTGTGAGCAATGAAATAAGAAGCCTTTCAGCAGCATTAAATGGTCTGCCCTCCAGTCGCTGCTGCAAATTACCTCCTTCACAGAATTAAACACAGGGAGACCCAGATGAGTTTGTCCACCTTTCCCTGGAGAAATTCCTCCAACTAGATTGGTGCCATAGTCCAGCGCCTGCTGGCTGTGAAAGGTGCCCTATGAGGGAGAAAATAGGTAAAGTTAAAAGGCATGTAAAAGCAAATAAAATGAACCGAGCAAAGTTGACATTACCTATAATTCTGAAGGCAATTTATGGCACTTTAAATTTATAACGAGATCGGAAGTTTTCACTACATATATACAATCAGCTGTTTTGAAGGGTGCATCAACATGTTTTAAATGCATGCAGAATATGCTGGGTTTTCTTTTAAATCAGAGCACTGAGGTTGCACACTAAAAGATATTTTGTTTTATGTTGCTAATAAACCTGCAGACATAGCAGACACCTTTTATTTTCCACATCAAGTCTGGCAGATGACAAGCACTATAATGAAACAGAAGAAATTAGCATTCTCATCTATGACTAGCTGATAGTTTTAGCAAAAGCAGTCTTCTCCCCTTACAAACATGTAAAAGGGTGAATGGGAGAAAATTATTAAATATCCTGAAATAAAACCAGAACTTTAATTCATAAGCATTGACATTGAAAGGCATTTGTGAGAGGCATCTCTAAAATGCTGATTTTTGTTGGGTTTTTTGTTCATTTGTTTTCCAAATCTTCCTTTACAAGGAAACCTTTTAGTTCTATATAACAGAAAGGCTAAAGACTAAAATTAATAACAAAAATCAGAAGTAGTATGACAGGGATGACTCAAAACCAAGTTTTAAGCTTGTGCACAAGCAGGAGAAAAAAAAAAAAAAAAAAAAAAAAAAGGGAAATCTATTATCTTGAATTTAAGGAAAAAAAAGTCTATTTGGACCAAAGAAAGGAAACTACAGTACTTAAGGGACCTTCCTGACCATGAAGTCCAGCTTCCTATCAACACAGACAAAGCCAGTATATAACCCCTTTTACACCTTATTAAGTTTTTAGGCAACTAACTTTCTGAACTGAAAGGGTGATGGAAGAATCAGTTCATATACATACCTGTTTTCCTGTAAAGCCCTGACAGATAACCTTTGTATTTTTGTTAATATACAGATTTTTCCTTGACGCCGAGTAGGAGCAGTGGCGCACTCCATTCTGTTGCACTGGGGAGAGGGGAGGGGAAAAGAGGACAAACCATTAATCCACTGCTTTGTTAGACTCCAAGATAAAAAAATAAAAGTTCTACCAACTAAGTTTGTGTTTGTATTAATGCTTATATCCACAGATTAATTGATCCAGTAGCTCATGTTTTCAACAGTAGCTCTGAAAATTGTATTTAGTACTTGTCCTAAGATATTAAACACCCATAGCTCACACTGTCACTGCAATTACTCAGTTTGCTAGGACTCAGTTGAGGTATTTCTCATATTAAGTACTTAGTATTTGAACTCTAGTCACAACAAACAGGCAAAACCCCACATCTTAACCACTATTTTCATTAGTGAATGAAAATGTGCCTGTCCTCTAAAGAATACTGCAAAGTGACAAAGCAGAACTAAAACCCCAACATGCCAGAGGCTGTCACCATGTAGGTATGATGTTATACCTCCTGTGAACACAGCACAGCCCACACTAGACAATGAGAGCTACCAAAGAGGTCAAGGGTCCCTCAGCCCAGAGAAAACCTAACTCCAAGCAAGACAAACAGCAAGAGACCTTTCTCCAGCAGATGCCTAGCTACAGGAGCCTGGGCATCACTGCTTGAATCACACTTGGGCTCACGAAGAATTACAGCCCTCCAGCTACTCCACTAGAATGATTTTCATTTTCGTTCTCAACTCTGGTATTAAAAAAAAACCAAACAAAATAACAAAACACAACTACAGGAAAAAAAGCACAGTGTTTACTGCTATCAAAAAGACAAGGAGAATAACTGTATCTCTGCTGAAGGGAAAGATAAGTTGACATCAAATGATGAAAAAAAGAAATGCACAGAATGTTACCATGCAAGAAAGCTTAAGATGAGGAGGAAAGAAAGGTCACAGTACAAAAAGGATGCACATATTGCCTATATCCATTGCCATATGCTTTTTCAAATGCCAGAATTTGAGGTGATCAGAATCCCTGCAAGTGTTTTAGATTAAAAAAACCCAAAACAAAACACTATTTTGTGCTTAGAGCGAACATGAGAGGGTACAATCCCGATACAGAAACTGGCACCAGTATGTTCCTATATACCTCTTTAGCTCTATTAAAACGTTACCAGCCAAGATTTGAGAAAGCAAAAAGTGAAGATGAAATAAAAATAAGAGATTCTGAATTACAGTCCCTGGACTGTTCCACATACTTACTCAGGCTTGCCTGAACAAGAGAGAGATTTTTTTGTTTGTTTCTATTGCTATTTTTAGGAAGGGAGTAAAAGCTAATAAGTGGAAAAAGGAAAAAGGTATTCAATATAAACTGCTGATGTGCAGAATTCTGCAAGACGCATTAGACCTGATCTAGTTGAGGATGTCCCTGCTCACTGCAGGGGTGTTGGACTAGATGACCTTTGGAGGTACCATCAGCCCAAGGCATTCTATGATTATTAACATTTTGCAACAATACAATTTCTATAGGGTAACCAAAAAGTGCAGAAAAAAAATTAAGGTCTGTGTATATACACATTTCTATCATAGAGCTACACAGGACTTTTCCACAAGTACTTTTGCCAACTAAGTTTTAGCAATACATTACTTCTATGATTTACTTCTGTTCAAAAAGAGTGAGAAGAAACATAAAACCATGCCAGAAGCAGTCTACAAACATCAGTGCTACTGCTAAATCCAAAGTCCTTACTCTGACAGAAACACAAGATTTCAAATCCAACCACCTCCTGTTCTTCTCTAAGGAGCTGTGGCAACATCTCGCCTTCACACCAACAAAAAGTAAAATTCTGGTAGACTTTAAAGAGAAATGTACACACTTGCATGCAGTAAACTTGTAAGAGAAGTAGTAAAAGTGCCTGCCAGCTTACTGACCTGCAGAGTTTTAACCTAAATCACATCTTTATCCACAAATACTCTTACAGAACTTGTTACAAGGAAAAATACAAAGCAGTGACAAAATATATCTGAAGCTAAAATTTAATGAATATAGTTATGAGGCCATCTGTAGAAGGGTGGAGACAAGTCTTGCTGTTCTGTGCCACAGATATGGAAGATAGCACAGCATGGTCTGTGTGATTCACCTTCCCAGGCAAGGCTGGAACATCCTACAAGCTGCGCCTGAACTGCAACACCACCTTGCTCACACAACTGCCAAACAGGAGCCTGCTCCCTGGTAAAGGGGAGACAAAGTAACAGAGAAACAGCTGAGCTGCTGGTTAGGAGAGCAGGGCACCGCTCTACCTGATCCCAGCCATTCAGGCAATGCCTCGTGGGCATGAGACACGACTGGGTGACACCCAACCTTGAGAACAGCAGAGGACAATCGCCCTCGTGAAGAATCTGCTACAGTCATGACCTTGTGGGTCATACCTTGTGGGGAATGGTCTGGGCTTTCAGAAGCAGTGAAGTGCATGTTTTGGAAAGCCCTTAGGCAGGCCTACAAGGATAAAGAATAAACAGACAACACTAAACTAATTCAAAGAAGCTAGGTTTTATGTTTATTATCTGTGCTACAACACTGACAAATCCAACAGTGAAACAGAAGAGGGCTGCTTGCCAGCGTGCACTCAGTAATTTTGGTATTTTGGGGAAAAAAACATTTAAAATTTACAAATAGTAACATTTACTCTTTTCTCTGCACCATAAAAGCAATTCTGCAGTCGCAGTTCAGCTGCACATTCCGTATCTGTTGTCACATATTTACAAACCTGCACAAAAAAAATGTTTTTGAAAGCTTAAGTCTGCCAACTCTCAATTTTGACTAGACTATATATATTTTTTTTAGGGATAAGAAGCTTTTGAGCACTTCCAAGCTATCAAAATAAGATTTTAAAATACATAAATAAATAAATTTTGGCACTGATAACTAAAAGACAAATTCCAAGCTTTTTATGGTTTTACTCTTGAAAACTCTATGTGCTTCTGACATTATTAAAGAGCCCTGATTCAGAGAAAACACAGTTCAAAAAAGCCCGGCTATAAGCTGGAGCCATTTGCTGTCTTCAGAGAGAGGCAGCTTAGCACATGCACATGTCTGGAGAGCAATTTTTGAAGAAATTCTGAAAGGGTTTTTTAGGGTTTTTAAACTGACATGCTACAGCTCTGAATTTGTGTCCAAGGACCTGGCTGAAGCAGAAAAGTTTGCCCCAGTTATCAGCATAGTAGGAGCAGCAGGGGCATAGATCAAGATGAGCTTCTGCTACACAGGGCACGACCAGTAAGTCCTGGGTGCAAACAGCTGGCAATTTGAATGGTTAAGACAGATAGAAGATGAGAAAGAAACAGGTGGAAAATGGAAATGGCTGTGCTTAAGGTTCAAGGCAGGTAAGAGTCAGAAATAGAACTAAGTCTCCATTTCCACCCAGGACCTTCATTCACTAGCTCATACTGCTGCACAACTCCCTGCACCTAGTCAGGTAAATTGCTTTTAGTAGAACACATTAGGGTGCCTGAGTGTAAATAATGTGTTGCTTCAAGAAGACCAATTTTGCTCTTTGGCCATGAACCAGTAAAAGCCAAACTCACTGGTGATGCTATTTTAATGCAGAAGTCTAAATTGCAGACCAAGTTACAAAGGTGCAGGCTCCAGATGGAGCCCTAGAGCATAAGGACAAGTTTTATCAAAATCTTACCAAAAGCTCAGAGTTCTAACATAATATGACTGTGTACAACAAAGGCCTGTAACAGACCTTTGGAAAGGAGTATTTAAAAAAAAATAAGAAACTGGATAATCTCTCCCAGGCAACCTTTAAATTTCCATCCCATGCCTGTTCTGTTTTGCATAGTTTGTGTTTAAAAAGAATTTATACAAATAACAATACATTTATTTTTGCTTTCTAGCCCTGTAGCTTCTACATAGCTAAAGAGAGATGCACTGTGGCACCTATTTTAGTCCACTGTAGAGGAAAGTCAAGTAGTTACAAAAAGAACTTGAACAGCAAAACCCTCCTGTCCCAGGACAGATCTGAAAAACAAGATCTAAACTTGGTAAAGGGATATAAGCCTGTATGCAACAGTTGTTTTACAGTAAAGAAACTTGACTAGCAACTAAGGGACAAAGTTACTTCCAACACATACAGTGCTGGTAGTCACGCTCATGTGTCCAGGGAACAAGGCCCAGGTCGAGCCCAGAAGTCACAGCAGTACAAGAAACAGGAAAATCCAGCTACTTTTACTTTTTCAAAGTAATAGTCTGTAGCCTCAAGCAGGGCCTTAAGCTCACTTGTGCATCACAATTAACAAGACTTTCTAGAAAAAATAAATACACTATTATTTATCCACTCAAACTACAGAAAGCTGAAAACTTGTTATTTTCAGGACTTGGAAGATTTAGGAGAACTATGGACAGGAATACAATCAGAGTGCCTTCACCCTTAAGATACTAGTAACATTATAGAAGATGATCCTTACTGACAAAGAAGTTTTCATGCTGTTGAGGGATTGCTCAAAATATTACTCCTGTAAGAGGATTACGTGCTCAGTGGATTTCTAGGTATCACTACCCAGCCTCTCTTCTCTCACCTTTCCCTTGCCAAACTCCTGTTCATTATGGAAATCCCAACCTGCAAACATGGCCTCGGAGTTGACGAATTAAGTAAATTAATCAGGTGGTAAAGGACAGATGCAATGACTCCACTATACCCACCACATTCCAACAGAACTAGGACTAATGGGAACTAACATTCAGAAAAATTTCAGCCCTTTCAACACACCTCACTTTCCTAAGCAAAAATCCCCACTCACTGCAATGGACATCACTGGCTAGAGGGGGCCCACAAGAGACATGATGGCATCAGAAAGAAAAGCTTTCTCCTCAATGTATGAAGCTGAAACAAAGTGAAGCATCTCGGTGAAACTGCAGGCCCTTGAGGAAACGAGCGCGTTCTTCTTGGCACAAACCAACTATTTCTCATAAGCCAACAAACCTTTTCCTCATGTATCTCCACTAAGAACATGTGCAGCTACCAGTTTGTGAGCTTTCCTCCCTCCACACTGATGACATAAAAACATGTAATGAATTATTCAGTTTGGATCATTATTCTGCAGCAATTCTTTGCCAGGATTATTCAAATAAATTATTGTAATCTTTTAATCCAAAAGCTCTCCGAAGCCTTCTAACACACCCAGCAGATAAAATCCCTAATCCTGACTCTCCAATCACAGTTAAGGTGCCTACGAAGACTCTTTCCAAAGAGTGGTATAGACCAGCATAGATCTTTCTTGACCGTGTCAACATCCAAACAGTGCTCTGAGCTGACCTTTCAGCAAGCACTTAGCAGTCATTGACATCTTTCATGCTATGTTTTCACAACTTGCTGAACACCCTGCGTGTTTGCTCCATCACAGCACAGAAAATAGATATAGCACCTCTTTTGCAACAGACCCCATGATTTTAAATCACCAAGAGAAGCAGATGTTAATTATTTCTTAATGAAAATGTATGTACAAAGTCCAAACTAAAGGTTTCAGCAGTCTTTTAAGTTTGTAAAAACTATCAAACCAAAAAAAAAGGTTTCCAATGAAGGACTATTTCACCTTGCAGAAGTTTCTTTAAAAGAGAAGGTACTTGAACCACTTCAACCATTTTTTTTCTCTCTATCCCCCAAACTCATTTCAAGCACTCTTAGCTGAATCTCTTACTGCTATTTGTAAAGGGAACAATGTGGGGATTTAACATGTAAAACTGCACCCTGGAGTACCTTTGCTAGGAGTATAAATTAAGCTAAATTAGAATAGTTACATTCCCATTTGTTCCCCTCCATCAGAACAAATTCTCATTGGACTCAGGGGAGACAATTCACAGAGCTGAACTGGTAGAAATTAACAGTACAGTAATAAAATACAGTTTTCTGCTCCTGATCAAGGAAGACAAGAGATAGGAATGGATACCTGAGGGGATGGCAAGCGTGCCACAGGAGCAACTCAGACCACCTTAACAGCTTGTGGGATCACGTTACTAGACCCTGACCTGCAAGTTACAACCACACTGAAGCAAAAAGTAAAAGCTTTGTGTGCAGTGAAATGAAATAGGTTTAAGTTTGTCCATTCTCATCTGCAAGAACCAAGATTAGCACACCAATTCCTCGCTTTAGATTCCAAGAAACTGCTCATGTACCAAGGCATACTTGCACTAATTTCAGTAGAGACTGCAGCATTCACTGCACGAAAAAAGCAAGTCAAAAAAAAAAAAAGGGGGGGGGGGGAAGAGGTAAGAAAAAAGAAATAGAAAAAGCACTTTATTTTTTATTGTGAACTCCAGAACAACATATATAAAAAACTTTCAAGCTGAAGTATTAGCCTCAGACTGCTTGTATTCTCCAGGATTAAAGGCCAATAATTTTATTCCCAATAACAAAACCAACTTTACCAGCTGGAGTTGATATAACAAGATAGTATATGGACCTCAAGAGGTCTCCAGTGCAAACCACCACTTGAAGTGACTAGATCCATCTCTACCACCTGCCTCTGGGCCTTGACAAGCTTTGAGGGATACAGTGTAGAAACCAACATTTCTCTGGTCTACACCTGCAGCAGACCACCCTCAACACAAAACCTCTTTCTAGCTTTTAAAAATAGTTTTTCTTGTAACCACACATGCCCCCCGCCCTCCTATACTGCCTTGCACCTCCAAGATGAGCCTGCCTCTGTCTTCCTAACACTCTGGAAGGGAGGCAGCAGGCCCTGGAGAACGGAATTCCCATCCTGCCTTCGGCCTTCCCTGCTGAGGCTGAGCAGGCCGAGCTCCACCAGCAGACCAAGGCCCGGCAGAGGGGTTTGCTCGCCCAGAGGCCTGTCGATACCTCCGGGGACAGGCAAGACTCTTCCCCTCCCCTGGGTGACCTTGTCCGGCCTCAGGCCCGGGCCCTTCCCCGGCGGGCTGAGGCGGCCGGGCTCCGGCGGAGGCGGCAGGGCTCCCCCACGCCAGGCCCCGCGGCCTACAGCGGAGGGGCGGCCAGGGGCCAACAGGCCGCGGCGGTTGCCAAGCAGCCGGGAGGGCCCCGCGGCCTGGCGCTGAGAGGGGGTGCCGGCGGCTCGGTACTCACGGCGGAGGAAGTGGCCCAGCAGGCGGGCGGCGGCGCGGCTGCAGTGAGACATCGTCCCCTTCGGCAATGACACCGGCCCGGCGGATCGCGGCGGGCGGGCGGCCCTGCGCGGCGCCTGTGCACTGCCCACCCCGGCGCGGCGCCGGGCAGCCCCGCGCGCGCGGATTGGCTTAAGCCCAGAAGGCCCCCCCCAGGTGGTGGCAGCCAATCAAAGAGGAGGCGGCGGGGCCCGAGGAAGCGCTGCGGGGCGTTGTGGGAGTTGTAGTACGGGGTGACCCGGGGGCGCTGGGGGCGGGACTCGGCGGGGCCGCGCTGTGACCCGGCCACTGCCAGCACCGCAGCGCGGGGGGACGGTGGCGGGCAGCCCTGGAAGAGGACCCACAGAATCGTTTAGGTTGGAGAAGACCTTTGAGATCATCAAGTCCAACCGTTCTCTCAGCACTGCCAGGGCACCACTAACCCATGTTCCTCAGCACCACAGCTCCAGGGCTTTGAAACCCCCACAGGGATCTTGAGGACTTCACCACTGCCCTGGGCAGCCTGGGCCAGGCCCGGACAGCCCTTGTGGGGAAGACATTTTTCCTCATGTCCGATCTAAATAGTTTTTTGTTGAAACCCTGCAGAGCTGGTGCAGTAATTACGCCTTACGAAAAGCAGGGAAATGACCACTGCCTGTTTCTTCATCCTCACTCCTCTTAGTACCATCCACTTCAACCGTATCTGTCTGGAGAGGAGAGGAACAGAATTTACAAGGAATATGCAAGATGTGAGAGCTATTTGGCTATATATCAGCAAGGAGTATTTTCTCATTAGTTCTTAATTCTTTTCCTAAAATATTCTTTTTCATCATTGCTGAAAACAACATTGAAGTTTTCAGACAATGAGCCGTTATCCCAGATCTGGGTTCTTCGCCCAGTGTGCAAAGAGCTGAAACACACACAGAGTCAGGATATTTGCTTTATTTCAGTCCTGTGCAGAAAAGAATAATAATAAATATATAAATAATAATAAATAATCACAGAATGTTAGGGGTTGGAAGAGGCCTCCAAAGATCATCCAGTCCAACCCCCCTGCCAGAGCAGGATCACCTAGATTAGGTCACACAGGAACATGTCCAGGTGGACTTTGAATCTCTCCAGAGAAGGAGACTCCACAACCTCCCTGGGCAGCCTGATCTAGTGCTCTAAAAAATAGAATAAAAGTTCCAATAAATAATAGCACAGTAGCTAGCACAGCGAGTTACAGTTAAGCAGCGTGTTTGTATCATAAACACTCCTTCTTACCCTGTAAGCACACTCCTGCTTGATACTCATTGGACAATTCTTTGTTCGCCTCGATTTAAATGTACACTGCATTTTAAATTCACTACACATGCTCCGTGGGTAGGAGTCTTTACTTGGAGGTGGGCAACTTAAGCACTGGAGATGTGATATTTACATTATAATGAGCTAAGTTCATCTAAAGGACACAACTTGAGCATTTCTGGTGATATCTCCTGGCACATCACCAGGGGGAATTTCTTGTGCCTTGACTCAAGGTCCATTTGTTTCTTTACCTCTTTGGTTTGCAAGGCTCTGCTGCCTTCTGCATTTTTATCTCATCTCAGAGACTAGTCTTTTAACATGTCCCTTTTGTTTTGATTTTTAACCTTACATCATAGCCACAGTGATTACTGAACTGCTTACTGGAATCATGTCATTAAATTCAGAGTTGGAATGTACTGGGTAGGCATTGTTCAGATTATGTTTAGATAGCTCGTAACTGGAGCTAAATTCAGGCCAAAATCAGTTTTTGATGGGTGTGTGCTGCAGCTGTCCATTAAAGGCTGTCCTGGTACATGAATAGGTTGTCAGTAAAGGTGAGGAGAAGCATTTCATAGAATGGCATCACAGAATCATGGATTGGTTTGGGTTGGAAGGGACATGAAATATCATCTGGTTCCTATCACCCTGACATGGGCTCAAAGCCCCATCCAACCTGGTCTTGAACACATCCAGGGATGGAGCATCCACAACTTCCCTGGGCAACCTGTTCCAGTGTCTCACCACCCTCAGAGGGAAGAACTCCTTCCTTACATCTAATGTAAATCAACTCTCTTTCAAAAAAGCCATTACCCCTCATCCTATCACTATATGCTCTTGTGAAAAAGTCCCTCTCCAGCTTTCTTGTAAACCTCCTTTAAGTACTGAAAGGCCACAATAAGGTCTCCTTAGAACCTTTTCTTCTCCAAGCTGAACCCCAACTCTCTCAGCCTATCCAAACAAGCCAATGAGGTTTGCAAATGGGGAGGCTTCACAGTGTGCTGTGGCTATGGGGAGGGACATGCAGATGCCCAAAGAGGTCACATTTTTCAGGGAAAAGTTGTATCTTCTAATTGAGTAACTGATACATAAACGCACATACAAGTTACTTGGTCAATCAAATGAAATCTATTACCTCTCAAACTAAAAGAGGGTAGGTTTAGACTAGAAAGAAGGAAGAAATGTTTTGCAGTGAGGGTGGGGAAACACTGTCCCAGGTTGCCCAGAGGGGTGGTTGATGCCACATCCCTGGAAACATTTCAGGTCAGGTTAGACAGCAACCTGCTCTAGGTGATGAATATCCCTCTCACTGCAGGGGGTTTGGACTAGATAACCTTTAAAGGTCCTTCAAACCCAAACTATTCTATGATACTTGACCGCATTTGTTAGTAATTTTTTTGAAGCACTGTAGAAAGATAGCAAACCTCCCTTCCCAACCATGCCAAGAGAGCACTAAGTAAATGCTGCAAGACATGAGGACAACACAAAGAGGACACAAGCGATGGTCCCAGCAAGAGTGATTCGGCTTTAATGGTCAGCCTAATAAGCAGCAGCAGTCCTGAGCACTCACTGCTTTATTGGGACTGAATGGCTTCAGATTAAATAATTTTTTTTTTTAATGGAGATCTCACAATCTTCTCTCTCATTCACCATGGACAGTTTACTAACCGGGCTGATCCTGGGGCAGAAAAAGGAGTGAATTTGAATAAATCAATCAACACAGTTCTGAAACAGTAATTAGTGCTTTCATTCCTCCCTACAGAGATTCTTAACAGCATTTTCTTTTGCTGAACTTCAGAGGGCATTTGTTGTGGAAGAGAAAATGGTTAATGAACCACAAGAAAAGCTCAGCTCCTATTTTTTTGACAAGGGAGTTGAGGAAAACATTCACAAGAGCACTTGTCAGGGGCAGTATTTACAGGAGAGGCATCTCCAGAGCAAACAGAGGATATGACTGTACTTAGGACTTGTAGGAAAGCTAGGGAAATCGGGGAAATCTGTGAAGTAAGCACCAATACTAAAAAAACGTGCAACTCTTACAGCCATGAGGAAACTGACCTTAAACTGGTGTCACCAATAGCCACTGAACTTTACAGTGAGGCTTTCCACAAGGGATTTAACTTAATTTAACTTAATTTAAAATGCTTTAACTTCTACAGATGAGCTTCAGACATAAGCCAGGTTATCACCATCAGCTGCTTTCAGAAACAGCATGTGCATATATTTGTGTATCTGTGGAACTAGACAGGACAGGGGGCCCTAGGGGAGTGGGGCAAGAAGAGACAAACTGTTTCTTCGGGACAAAATTGAACATGCAAAGTCATACTCTGATTTATCCTGATTATTTCATTCACTTTGTGTCCATAAAACTGAGGCCAGAACAAGACTAATAATTAAATGAAGTGTCCAAATGTTCAGCTTCTTATGAGGTATATTTGATCCCCTTAGGAGGATTTTATAAGGAACCCACTCACTGCTAAAAAATTTATACCTAGCTCCATTTCCAAATCAATTTTTCCCTGACTTGAGGCTTTCACTAAGTCTCTTGTGGGGATTATAAAATTCGATTTAGATGTTAGACTGTATTATCATTCTGTATACAGGAATATTTTGCTTTTAGCACTTTCTCTACAGAACTTTATTTTCAGCAGCGGGGAGAGAGGCTGATCTGGAAAGTAACACACAAAAGAAATGAGTGAGACTGGATAGCAGAAAAGCAAAGGGAACTGTAAGAACCCCATCTGTTTCTAAGTGATCCCTCACCTTTGCTTTACAGGTGGCAGTGACAGGCAGGATTGTCCCATCGCCAAGGGTCAGAGAAGAATCCCAGTCCCAGCAACAGGGAGATCTGGAGATTGTGACCCCGGCTGAATTATTCATTGGGTTATTCTTAGTCTCCTTTTGATGCTGAGCTATCAGAATTATATCAAATGCACTTAAAATAACTCAGACATGAAGTCAAACTATATGAACAAATATGGACAGCTGCAGGTTTTTAGTGGTTTTAGTAGGATCATGTAAGATGAGGGTTTGGGTTGCTGGGTCGGGTTGGTGGGGTTTTTTTTTTCAGATTTCAGTAGCAGAAACATCTCTTATTAATTTGCATTCAAAACCCGAACATATTTAGAGTCTTTTGAATCTTAATATTTATGCAAGTCATTATCACCCTAACCATAAAAGTTTCAGGGTACAGAGACCAGCTGTACAATATAAGATTAGCCAGACATTTGTGGAATTGAGAAAAAAAAATAAACCTATTTTCATTTGTTTTAATGCAGTGGTTTGGTTCCTGTCAGAGAACACTCTGTCCCACCAGGATTAATTTAGCTGATTTAATCAACTGCCTAGAAAGAAACCATTCAGTCCAGTGAGAAACAATACAGCAATTAGCAACACTCAGGTAGCAATGACAGGGGCCGCTTGCAAAGTTCAGGACAGACCCAGTTCTAGTGGGGCAGCCAAAGGATTAAGAAAGATTTGGGGATTTAACCTAAGAAAAACACTTCTCAACCACTGGAGAAAGCCCAAAGGTCAGGTGAGGGGTGGAGTATCTCCATAACTCATTTTTAAGTAAGTGACTTCATCTTAAGAGCAACACAAATGCTGGATCTGAATGTTAGGAAAATCCCACACTTGGGGACAAACTGAATTCTAGTGAAAATATTTTTCTTGCTCTCTTACTAATAGTTGGGCTTTAATCCTATTTGAAAGCAGATCTCCCTGATACTAAACACAAGACTTTCTGCTTAGTATCCCTAATATCTGCTAGTAAAAAGCCCAAAGGATCATCATGTTAATGTTTACCTGGGAGCTCCAGGCACAGCAGAAGACAAAAACACACTGTCTGCAGACATTTTCCCTTTTGTAGACCTTTAGATGAAAGGGGGATTCACTGCATGTACAAAATGCAACTTCTTTTGGTACTTCCTTAAAACTAATGGCAAAACCTTTCTCTTTTCTTCTATTAGCTACTGGCTGGGCAGTTGAGGGACCTGGACGTGGTGCTTGGTCCTCTGGGTGTTTCCTCTGGGTGATCACTGAAATCACTCAATCTCTCCCAGCCTTAGTTTTTTCTCCATAAGAGAAGTCAGTGATAATGTTTTGTTTACTTGCATCATCAGCCAAAAATGCACAATGCAGATAAATCACCAACCGCTTATATGTCCAGATTTACCAGCACTAAGAGCAGCAAAAACACTTTAGACACTCAGATTTTTCAGGGTGTTCTGTTTACAGCCCAGAGGCCCGGTTTGATATTACACTTCAGAATAAAATCTTAACTGTGCTTTAGGCGCTGGCACTTGGAAACACCAAGATGTAGCTGTCGTCTGCACAAACCCCCTGTGTTTCTCCATGAGGCCTTGATAGATACAGCAGGTATCTGCCAGTCTCAGTCATCTTCATCCACATGAGGAACCCTTAACTCACAGAGCATCTTCTTTACCATATGCACATTTCCATGTATGAATCTCTATCTCCACTTCTAAGTTTCATACTGCCCTTGGTCTTGCTGCAGATAACACAGAAGACGTGTTTGAACTGCAGCTCAATACTCTTGCTTGTGGACTGGCATCCACTGCAGCTTGAGCCACCCTGCAGCACCCTGTCCTGCTTCCTTCTCCTTCTCCAGGAAAGCTTGGGTTGCCCCTAAGTCCTGTATCCTATTAGCCCATCCTCCACAGAGGTCTCAGACACCCTAGGGCACCCCACATGGCACTAGACGCCTGTATTTAGATACCTAATGAGAGTCTTTGCTGTCTGAACAGTATGCAGCTAAGGCTGAAATTCAGGTTCAGATTCAACCACCTGAAGGTGTCTGCACGGCTGGTGTGTACGTGTGTGTCATCCCAGCTCACGCTGTGACAATGAAAACCTAG
Organism: Ceryle rudis; assembly: GCA_033439905.1. Taxonomy (NCBI): domain Eukaryota; kingdom Metazoa; phylum Chordata; class Aves; order Coraciiformes; family Cerylidae; genus Ceryle; species Ceryle rudis. Next base: position 84,029 of record JAAGNO010022042.1, read on the forward strand.
TCCGTGCAGTCAGCAAAGACAAGAGGTATTGTCTATAGGTGTCTGCTGCAAGGAGAGGGTTGAATTGCTCTCTCGGAGCCCTCACAGTGCTGGATGATCCCTGCTGGTTGCAACAAAAGCTCAGAAACCCACCCATATGGTGGCAGCCCGCAGTGGATCTGTCTGCTGGAGGTGTTTTCAAACCTGACTCCCACCCAGAAGTATTTTGAACCTAGTGAAATGTGCTTCTAAATAAGAGAGGCAGGGACAGACAGGCTAATGCAGTGGTTGAGGAAAGGTTCAGTTCCCAGCTGAACCTAAATAATGGAACCTTCAGACCACAGAGAGTGGTCTGATAGAGCATGAAACTAAAAGTAAAGTTGCTTTTCTTGAAAAAAATCCTTTGACACTTCTTTTCTATCCCACAGTCATGACAAATGACTTGGAGCCTTGTTACCGCTTTGCCAGAGAGTGACAATGTGAAATGATCAGCAGGAGAGTCCTGCTGCCAGCCTGTGTCACCAGGTGCTTGCTTTTTATATCATCATGGCCAGAGGTGAAATGCTGCCATCGATTTCTTAGGGATTTCAGTCTTTTCATTTGAGTGACAGCTTCAGTAGGCACTGTTTCCAGAGCTGGTGCATCAAGGCATTAATGTCTCTGTTAAATGTTATCATATGATAGCGGTAGAAAGCCGGATGCCACTTTCTTTGCTCCAGTCCAGTGATTCCTCTTGCCACCTTTTTCTGGAACACTGATTTGTGTGGGTGCTTGCAGGGCTCCATCAACCTCTTGTGTCTTCCTGAAAAGAAAGCTCAAAACTGAAACAAGATTCTTGCACCCGGAGGTCTTAAGCATTCACTACAGCACAACTTCCCAGGAATATGAAGTGCCTGGACTGTCAGCACTTATCTCTGAGCTGAAGAAAATTCTGGTCAGGAATATTACACTCTTGCAGACCTCTCCGTAACAGGACGTGCCCTGGCATAAAGACAGCAAACCTCAGAGTTTTACAGATAGTTCTTGCATATTAAATGGGAAATAAGAAGTTGCATTTCCCTTCTATGTAGCAGGGATCAAAAGTCTGCTTGGTACTCTGTTCCAGGATGTTTTGGTGCCAGCAAGGGACCTGTTCCATCATTTCTCTACTGGCTCCACTGCCATAGGACTGCAGCCCCTTGTGCCATAATCTTTGTGGTGAACTTCACACCAGGCAGAAATTCTTTGTGATGATGTGTATGGTAAATTCAGACATATAAAAAAACCCTACAGTTGTATTCAGCCTCACAGCTGCTCAAGCAACACAGCTGGTAGAACCACTAAATGGACTTTGTAGGCAGATATTTAATAGCATAAACTTTACCCCAGACTTCCTACTCAGAATCATAGAATCACAGAATGCTTTGAGTGAGAACGGACCTTTAAAGGTCATCTAGTCCCATGCCCCCTGCAATGAGCAGGGATATTCTTCAACTAGAGCAGGTTGCTCAGAGCCTTGTCCAACCTGACCTGGAATGTTTCCAGGGATGGGGCATCAGCCACCTCTCTGGACAACCTGGGCCAGTGATTTACCACCCTCATGGTAAAAAATTTCTTCCTTATATTTAGTCTAAACCTACCATCTTTTAGTTCAAAATCATTACCACTTGTCCTATCACTGCAGGCCTGATTAAAAAGTCTGTGCCCATCTTTCTTATAGGCCCCTTTAAGTACTGGAAGGCCACACTAAGGTCTCCCTGGAGCCTTTTCCTCTCCAGGCTGAACAACCCAAACTCCCTCAGCCAGTCCTTATAGCAGAGGTGTTCCAACCCTCGGATCATTTTTGTGGCCTCCTCTGGACCCACTCAAGTAGGCTGATATCTTTCTGTGCTGAGAACTGCAGAGAAGGACACAGGACTCCATGTGGGTTCTCACTGGAGTATAGGAGTGATCAGAATCAGAAACAGATTTATCTTCTGGTGCTTGCCAGAGCTAAGAGACATCCCTTTGACAAATGCAGGTTCCAGTAGGGAGTGGTTAACACAAAGGCCATCCTTTGAGGGAAAGCCTGGATTTAGGGCTTCGCTAAACCAAGGATAAGTTCTCCAGCTGTTTTAGCCCTTATTCACATCAGTGATGACTCCAGACCTATGCTCCTGGCACCAGCTGATGTTTGGTCACTGTCTCCCATTCTTGCCCTCACTGGAACAAGCCTGAAGCTTGAAATTCTCATGCATCTTGTTAGCTTTTGTGGCATCTTCACCTACTATCACTGGAAGTTAAGAATGTGCAAACAAATCAGTCATTCCCCCCATCTCCCGGGGAGCAAGGCAGGGACCCAAGCTTGAAGCTAAACCCTGGCCTCACCTGTATTCAGCTTCCAGCAGCTAGAGGTGATAACCCTTCTGAAAACAGACTAGTTTGTGGTTTTCTATACTTTAATTTACAGGTTGTAAGCAAAAGTAGTCCTATCAGCATCTCTTTTGGGAGAGTCACCAGGAAGAGGAGCTGGACCATTGCTCTCCTTTCCTTTGTAAAGAGCACAGAGAAGATCAGAGGTGATGATTCCCTGTGGAGGGATTAGGCCCACTTCTGCTTCAGCCTGATGTATTTTTCCCTGATTTTGCAGTAACAGAGCTATGGCCCAGAGCATCTGCTAAGGAATTACTTAGAAATGGGCTTACTGGAACTTGTGGTATAAATCCAGATATCAGAAATAACGACGTTGAGAGTGTCTGTGGGGAGGGAAAGGTGGGTGTTGGTGGTGTCACCTCACATGCTCCTTTGCTGCACAATCCTGATACTTCTTCCAGCAACAGATTTTGTATTCCGTTCTCTGCTTCTGTAACGTCATGCAAACTTTTGCAGCATTGCTCTTAGTACAGTTACTTTAATTTTTTTTTTTTCCAGTATAAGTAGTGCCAAATACAAATAAATAAGCACATAAGCACTACCCTCTTCTTTCCTAAGCAGAGCCATGGCTTAGTATTTCTAAAGACCCTGACATTTCTATGGTGCTTCACAAACGGGGTCAAACTTCAGCTTGGCACCAACTGGGGCCACAACATCAGCATCAGAAGTATTTTAGAGGGAAGTCCCCGAGGATGGCACTGAAACAGTACCTGCAGCCCACCAGCCCCTCCTGGAATGAAGATGCTGCTGAAGATTTGTGGTCACATTCATCTAAATACTTTATTTGCCTGTTTGCTGTGTGATCCAAAGGAAGTATGGCTCTGTCACGTATCAGGGGCTTCTCGGAGCTGACTCCTTTTATTCAGTAAATTTTGCCAGAAATGCTCGAGCAGCTCCAGGTCTTAAAAAGAAGCTTGACATTTGATAGGCTTTTATAGTTGTTCACTGAGCTGTGGCCAGATCAGCTGTACACATCGCACTGCCTGTCTCCCTCCTGGAGATGGGCAGCCAAGCACAACGAGCCAGTTTATTAAAAACACAGGTGTCAGACCTGGGGCTGCCCCACAGTGCTGGGAAATGTTCACATCTTGGAGACCTGCTCTTCCAGATGATCAGGTTGCCCTGCTGGTTATGAGGAATGGAGCAGGCCTGAAGATGGGAGGGGTTTGCAAAAGGAAAATAGCAGTTTGGAGCGAATTCTGCTCTCAGTAACCCTGTGTGGGGTTCTCCTGGTGTTGGAGATGGATACAAGGTCCTACAGAGCATCCAAGAAGAAGCAAGAGCAAAATGGGATGTAGGTTCCTCAAAATGTGCACACCATACAAACCTTTCCTCATCGCTTCTCCACCTGTTGTAAGGAACTGGGTTTAGCTGTTCATTCTTTGTCCTGAAAGAGACTTCCACTGAACAACAATGAATCCCTGTGCAATAAATAAACTCACTCTGCTTCCCCAGAGCTCATTCTGGTTTTTAAGGCTTCAAGTTTGTGGGGTGCAGGTCAGCAAGAGCTAAGCTGAAGACTGATGCAACCCTGCTGTGTAAGGGCCAGAGATGCAGTGGTGGAAATTGGCACCTCCCCTTTGACCTCAGCAGCCCTAAAACACTTTGCTTCCTCTGCCTCTGTGTAATTAGGCATTGAGCAATCTTATTTTTTTATCCCTGTGGGGCTTAAGAAAGCCATACTTCTGAAAATCAACATCAGAAAACAAGAGAGTGGTAACGAGTGGGAAGAACCTCCCTCTGCACACCCAAAAGCCACACCGAAGAAGACCTCAACCTAGTTTAATCGAGTGCAGGTGCAGTCCTGAGTCCCCAGAGGTTGCAAGATATATGGAACAAGCTCCTTCACCACACAAAGCAGCAGATCCAGATACTTCCATCTTCTTTTGTTTCCCCATCATTTGTATAATCTGCTATTTCATGGGGTAATCACTAGGACAATTACAGGAGGACCACTTGGCTGGGCTGGGCTGTGTGGTCCTGGTGCAGGAACTGGTGGCTTTTATTAGCCCCAACTGATAAAACTCTCCCTCTAAGTAGCCTCACAGAAATATTCCCTTCATTTCCATGATGTTCACCTACCTCCCTTGAGGACACACATATGAAAGCACAAAGCAAAGCTCAGCTGCAACTCTTATTTCATTCTGAATATACACTGAAGACTTAAGAAATGCTGAGCTGACAAATTACACCAGTCTTTCACTGGATGCCATCGGGTCATTTGTAGTAGTTGGACAGGTCACCTGCACAGTCTGGAAATCCTGATGTCTGGAAGTCCTGATGTCAACAGCTTCACAAACATATTTCTTGAACTTTTTTTTTTTTTCCCACTAAAATTGCTTTTGTTTTCAGATGTTGTGGAATGGATGAAGAGTAGAAGTTCCACCCAACTGTTTCTCTGGAGGCTTAACAGCCCCCAAACATAAATATTTACCCCATAGCAGGATTTGTCTTGCACCTAAAGAAAAATGTACTTTGCTCAAATTGGAGGGTTTTGTGCTGAAGTCACCTTTCTCCTTGCAAAAATAACTGTCAAGGTAAAAAGTACCCAGCTTCTTTGCAAAGTGAAGATTTTTCTTGGAGGTTTTCTCTTTTGCTGACTCAGCAATATTGCAAATCTCTGCAGGACCAAGTTAATATTCTACTGGAACTCTTTGCTTCGGGATTAGTTCTTACAATTGAATGTCTACAAAATGTAGACAAAAGTCTAAACTAAAATACACAGGGGCTAAGCCTCGTTTCACATACTTGCAGTTAAATTTGGAGCACCAGCAGCGAAGTCTTTCCAACTGCAGCACTTTAGACCTTGTGGTCTCTATGAGGTCCCTCTGGCTGTAATATATCCTATATCCTTAAAAGTTGCAGAAACAGCTTCATCTATTATAACACACACACGAACACACACTATACCTATTCCTACATCCGGATGATTGCTTGGCATATTTTTCTATTCATCCCGACAGCTCACAGAATTAATGACATTCAAATCACTATTTTAAAGCAATTTTTTCTATTCTTATGCTCTGAGAAACCTTTAAAAGTATGTGGTTTGGTTGTTGTTGATGTTGTTGTTTTTTCCTGCAGCCCTATCATAGAGGAAAAGTTTGAGTTGGTGATGAGGGCTTGTCCTTTTGATCATGGGGTGGTTATCCATAGATATGGTTACGTGTTATTTTTCTCTCTACTGCAATAGCCACAGACACCACTAGATGTCAGAATTGCTTCACAATTTGACTTTTCTCCCAGGCAGCGCGCTGGCTGGAGAAGGACCGTTGCCGGTTTAGCTGAAGAGTAAAAAACGAGGGTCGTGCAACTAAGTAAAACGAAGTTTTGATGCTCAGCAAGTGCAAGATGCTTTAGGGCAGACCTTTCTTGAGCAAATAAAGAATCTTCTGGTTTCAGGCACAAAAAGACTGTGTAGGTTGTTCAATCTGAAAGAAACTATGTTGGATGGGGCTTTGAGCAACCTGGTCTAGTGGGAGGTGTCCCTGCCCATGGCAGGGGCGTTGGAACTAGATGGTCTTTAGAATCCCTTCCAACCCAAACCATTCTGTGATTCTATGAAACTTTCAGTACATCCCTGACTCTTTGAAGCCACAGCAGAAAAACAGGGAGGACGGGAGGTTTGAAGAGGGACACAAAAAACTTTGCTGAAGGCAGGAAAGTGAAATAAGTGCAAGGATTTTATTTTCTTCTTTATTCTGATAATTTCAGTGTTGGAATTAACTTTTCTATACTTTTCCTGGAGTTAGCATATGCCATTTTTGTTGTTGCTGTGGTTATTGGTGCTTGCTGGTCATGAAACTCATGAACACCCACCTCTTCCTACAGAAACATTGAAGAAATAACATCAGCTGAACATAATTAGGCCAAACTCGGGGCATTTTCTATTGAAGGGAGCTAATTATAGTGCCAAAGTGCTACAGAGGTTGGCTGTATCTGCCCTAGTTTAGCAACTTGTGGTAGAGAGGCAAACACTTGCAATGCAAAGTAGCGAGCAGGATTGCTTTAGATCATGAGAAAGTCAGAGGAAGAATATTCTTCCTCCCTTCCCAGGATAGTCTGATTTTTGTCTCCTTGTCTGAGTTCTGCCTCCTCTGGTGTCATCCATAGGGACCTGTTCAGGACTTCACACGAAAGAAAAATACATCTTTTTTGGAGGGAGGTTCAAACTAAGTATCTCCTGTAGGCCTTCAGAGAATATTTCTTCCTCCTCTAGACAGCCAGTGCAGCAGCCTGTGTCATCATTATGCACATGAAAATAACAACAAAGCTGAAGATAATTAATTCATTTATTCACTCTGTTGTGACCAGTAATTGCTCCCATTGATTCCTTTTTCACTCCAATGACAATATTTATTACAAAAAAACTGAACCGAATTCCTGTGAAATTGCTATCAAAGCATTCCCTGAAGGTACAAAAAAAATAAATAGACTATAACCAATAAAAAAGTAAAAAGATGAAAAGAAGGCAAAAGGAATCATCAGAACAAACTGCACCTTTCAAAAGGCAGTGGATGTGTTTGGTAAAGGTGCTCTCGTTGAGCTGAATTTGTACAACATACACCAGCCTTGCACAGCTTCAACATTCTGATGTTTCCACAGCATCACATCAGTGTCCTCGAGCAATGCTGACCAAGTTCTCACCTCCCTGCACAGCAGACGTGCACAGCTCACACCTGTGCAGTGCCACACTGCCACCCATACACACCTGCAATAAGCTTTCCAGGTTACTTCTCACACACACAGGGTCCTGCACCTGGGTCAGACCAATCCTCATTATCATTACAGGCTGAGGGATGAGGTGATAGAGAGCAGACCTGAAGAAAAGGACTTGGGGGTTCTGGTGGATGAGAAGTTGGACATGAGCAAACAACGTGCACTTGCAGCCCAAAAGGCAAATCGCATCCTGGGCTTCATCAAAAGGAGTGTGTCCAGAAGACTGAGAGGTGATTCTGCCACTCTATTCTGCTCTGGTGAGACCTCACCTGGAGTACTGGGTCCATCTCTGGAGCCCTTAATACGGGAAAGACATGGACCTGATGGAGCGGGTCCAGAGGAAACCATGAAAAACATCAGAGGGCTGGAACGCCTCTCCTCCAAGGACAGGCTGAGGGAGTTTGGGTTGTTCAGCCTGGAGAAGAGAAGGCGCCAGGAAGACCTTATACTGGCCTTCCAGTACCTGAAGGGGGCCTGTAAGAAAGCTGGAGAGGGACTGTTTACAAGGGAATGTAGCAATAGGACAAGGGGCAGTGGTTTTAAACTAGAGAAGGGTAGATTTAGATTGGATGTTATGAAGAAGTTCTTTACAACCAGGGTGGTGAAACACTGGAACAGGTTGCCCAGGGAGGTGGTGGAGATCCTATCCCTGGAGACATTCAAAGTCAGGCTTGATGGGGCTTTGAGCAACCTGATCTAGTTGAGGATGTCCCTGCTTACTGCAGGGGGGTTGGACTAGATGACTTTTAGAGGTCCCTTCCAACCCAAGGCATTCTATGATTCTATGATTTTGTTACAGAGCCCTTAGTCAAAATCCTCTTCCGCACTTTAAAGCAATGCTTTTTTTGTCTGTCTGATTTCAGATGCAGACTAAAGCCAACTGAGACCAATAGGTCTACTCAGGCTGACATGCTTTGCTAAGTGAGCATTTTTGTTAGGCTCAGTGACACTTTCTTTCGAGATAATACCAAATCACAGCTCACCCAAGCCTGGTGGCAGCTGCTCTTCATGTCCAGAGGGAAAAGAAACTCAGCCCATAATTTACTGCAGGTAGGATATAGAGGAGCGGAGAGGGGAG